>LPNX010137796.1:5788-24691 GCA_001517045.1 Pseudotsuga menziesii
GCTTTCAATATTAAATCTTTACACGATGAGTGAAATCTAATGTGTGTTAACTTCCATAATGTAGTTTTCTATATAACACAACCACACTGTCATTAATCAAAATGCACCATTTTGGAAATCTAGCTAGAGTTAGCTTTCGTTCTTAAAATGTTGCATGGCGAGTAATAACTAATGTGTGTTAGATTTTGTAAGGTAGTTTTCTATCTAACACAGCCACAATGTCGTCAAATACATTACACCATGATGCAAATCTAGCTGGAGTTAGCTTTCCTTCTAACAACATGGCACAATGAGTGAAAGATAATGTGTGTTAGCTTTCATAACATAGTTTTTCATCTAACACAACACATCGTCATAGATCACATTGCACCGTGATGGAAATCAAGCTGGAGTTAGCTTTCGTCCTTAAATCATTGCACGATGAGTGAAATCTAATGTGTGTTAGATTTTATAATGTAGATTTTCATCTAGCACAACCACATTGTCATCAATCACAATTAACAATGATGGATATCTAGCTAGAGTTAGTTTTTGTTCTTAAAACATTGCAGGGTCAGTAAAGCTTATGTATGTTAGCTTTCATAAGGTAGTTTTCCATCTAACACAGCCACATTGTTTTTTTTTTACTAAAACATAGGGGTAGATTAGATTGATTTTGGTAAAACAGCTACCGCGGGCTTTAACATAGTTACATTGCTTCATAGCTGAGCTAAATCAAAAAGGATCTAGGTATCCAAAGCTCCAAATGACTTGATTACAGAAAAATTAAGGCAGCAAAGAAACTATGGCAGAGATGAAGAGAAGGAAGCAGCATGAAATAAGGGACTACAGACACCCATCATTGTGCTTTTCATTTGCCAATTTTGGCCATCAATTTGGAGACAACAGTTTCTAGTGCACTGATGCGTTTTCCAAAGTCTCCTTGGATATTTGCAGCGTCTTTGAAGCTGGTGCAAGTCTCTTCTTTGAAGTCTTCTAAATTCTCTGTTGAGGCCTCATGATCTGCTCGAAGCTTCCTTAAATCTTCGTTGAGAAGGTCCCACGTTTGCTCTCCTACTTTGGTTGTTGCTTGAAGGAGCTTGTCCTGATTGTCCAAATGTGCTCTGATTCTTCCCATAGAGATCTCCAGCGAATCAATTCACTACTACATTTCGACCAAAAATCCGACGGTCGTATTGTCGAATTTTCGACACTTCCCTGTCGCATGTACGACACTATGATTTTTTTTAAGCATCGGTGGATTTTCGTCGGTTAAGCGATCATTCAGTTTATCATCGGTTAAATGTAAATCATCGGTTATCCGACACTTACAGGCCGTCACTTATACAGCATGGTCGTCGGTTCTACACCTGCAGGCGTCGCTTAATTGACGGAGTATGAAAACGTAAGCGTTGGTTAAGAGACGATTATGAAATTTTAAAAAAAATATTTACACCTATAGGCGTCGCTTAACCGACGGAGTATGAAATACAGGCGTTTCTTAACCGACGGTATTGTATTTTTTTTTTAAAATCACTTACAAGCCGTCACTTAACCGACAGCTATAAGTGTTTTTAAAAAAAAAAATACAAATGGTAGATTAGCCTAAAAGAGCATTGTAGAGTTGATAATTCCCTCCAACTATTGGAAGGCTTATCATAGGGAATGGTCCTTAATCACAGATTTATGTGTGTCAACTATTTTCTTAAAAGATAAAAAAAAATGAACTAGTTTACAAAATATGAAATGCCAATAACAATATTGATCTTCTCCTTAATTTTATGATAACATAGAACAACAAAATGAAGACACATGCCTCTATTCTTGTAAAATATTAGACAAAAAGAGAAATACAAGAATCAACCTTCTAGTCGAAGGTCTGAGACTACAAATTTACACAAGGACAAACTTTATTAGTAGATGTACCAGTAAAGAGAACAACTCTAGCTCACTAAATTTTGAACTTGAGTCACCATCATTGCAAGCACTCCACTGTGAAAGATTTGATAAGAAATAGTACATTTGTCTTGTTGGGAATATAATCTTGTTGTCCATATGATGGGAAAGCAAGAATATACTTGGTCAAACTAATAAGTAACGTGTTGGGAATATAATCTTGTTGTCCATATGACATACAAGCAAACATACACTTGGTCAGACTGGTGAGTAACGTGTTAGATATACCCAATATGCAAGTTGTTACTATCTTTAAAAGGTAGCAATGATTTTTGTCTCGTATATATATTATGTAACACTATGCTCTCTAGAGAAAATGTTTTCAGTAGACAATATCCCTTTTCCATGTTGTACAATAAAATTAAGTCAAACAATCTTAATAAAGAACAAATTTCATATCATTTTCCTCAACCACTAATCTCATCCATAACAGAGCAATGTACAAAATATGAAGTCTATTTTAGAACTACTTAGTCATTTTATTGGCCAAAGCAATTCATATTTCTTAATTCAGCATCAAATGCTAGAAATCCAAATTTATATACATCAAAGGAGACTCCGATCAGAAGAACATGTTTTTGAAATTGTAGCCTGTGAAGTAAGAACTTTATAGAGGAACACAAAGCTATGATTATTATATGTGAGGTATGTTACCAGGAAGGAGAAATGGGCAATGGTAATGAAATAAGAAAAGGTGGGGCAAAGGGTTTAGGGGTATAAAAAATGGTCTCTCTCCTGGCATCTTAGCATATTATGCATATAAGAAATAATTTATTGACTGTGTCTCAATACTTTATTGAGACAATTCAAAGAGGAGTTTAAGCATGCAAGTATAGCCTATAGGTGTGACATGGGCATGACAAAGAGTTTGGTTGTTAGTGATGCACATAAGAATGTTGGGAGGTCCCATAAGACCAAATGAGCATTCACTCAACCCCATGACCCTTTAGAGTAACTAGTTACTACCTCAACATAGTCCTGAGCCCAATAATTTTATTGTAATGTCTTGTGTTTTTTTATTGGCAATTGTGCACAACATGATAGAAGAAGCATTCCACAGGCAAAGTGATTGAATTGATTATAGAAAAGTGAAGAGCAAGTCAAGAGCAAGTCAGTCCAGGAATGGTGAAGACATACCTAGGCGTTGCCTGTCATATCGAGATTCAGATCAGAAAATATTTGGATGTGAGCATTACAAGCGGAACTGCAAATTGAAAGCTGCTTGTTGTAACCAACTTTTCACATGTAGATTCTGCCTTTTAGTACCTTTCACCTGCTCACTGGCCCTTTCCAAACTTTGTTAATTGTTATCTCTATTAGAGTGTATGTAGTTCTATTTCTTTTGTAAATTTACTAAATTGGAAGCAAGATGTGATCCACTAAAACCAGTGAACACCAAAAAGTTTGACTCATACTATTAAGTAGATGAATGACAGGAAATCCCTACAATCTCGAGATGTATAACATTTCATCTTCAGATTGATGAAATGTTTGACTCATACTATTAACAGTGAGATAAAGTGAAGCAAAATATGAGCCACTAAAACCAGTGAACACCACAAAGTTTGACTCATACTATTAAGTAGAAGAATGACAGAAAATCCCTACAATCTCGAGATGTATAACATTTCATCTTCAGATTGATGAAAGCCTATCAAATTTCCTCAGACCTGATTGTAATGCACCAGCATATCACTCAAGCCAAAAAACCGATACCCATGACATACAGGAAGCATTTTCCATGAAATACTGGAACCACAATCTACCTCAACCCAACTCAAGATGATCCAAACAACTTCTTTGAAAGATAATAACATTTAAAAGCAACAAACATTTTAGGGTCTAAAAACAACTTTGCTCCCTGTCCTTCTCACCTAAAACCACTCTTTTACCACCACAAGAATAACCTTGGGACCAAACAAAAGTTTGCCATTGTTAAACATCAAATACTATTATGTGACTTCCTACCCATGTTTGAAAACATCAGCACTCTTTCACCCCATGGAAACAAGTAATCTACACAAAAATCATGATTATTCTCTATGATATAGACTCTAATTGAATCTTCATGTAGTGAGTAAAGCAATTCCTGAAAGTGATTAAAAGCTACCCAAATTTGACAGTAATATTTATCTACAGAATTCATCTTTCAATAAGATATCAATATGCTATTGGTAACCAAACAATAACCTTTTCTACCAATGAATAAAGATTCATTTGCAATTTTGATTTATAGTCTATTAAATAAAAAGTATATTGCACTGACTCCATGAAGATAAAACATTAACCCAACTGTTTCACTGAAAGTACTGGTAAATGCCTCGTAGTCAGCCCTAAGCATCAATTTTACTTTTAGCTTCTGAATCAGCAGGATCCAGTTCCAGTAATACAGAAAAGTTTTAAATTTGTGTGAGATAAGCATAAGGAGCAGTTGGTACTGTTGCTTAATTGGAAAATTTACTTAGATCGATGCTCACCAAAGAAGTCTTTGAAAATTGAACACAATTTTTGAAATACAAAAGGAAACATTATTTTATCCTCCCATGTTTTTCATATATTTTTTTCAGCACCTCTTTCAAGACATTCCATCCAAGATGGAGCTCTTGGATAGCATTATCAAGCCCATAGTTTTGCACAGCTCCAAAGTTTGGCAACCAAGTTTACTAGAGGACTGGGCCAAGATAGAAGAAGACACAGGCTACTTTGCACTAGAAGTAAAAGAGGAGCTAGCACCACCATCATCAACCATGTGAATATATCAACACAGAACCTGAGAATGTCCTCCTTGAATGGCCTGGACTGAACTTAAACAGTTAGAGAACTTCATGGAAGATAATTTTGTAAACCATGAGCAGGGTATTGGCATTCCCATTTTGATATGCATTTATTGCAGTCTTCTTTACCATGAGCAGTGTGATATGCGTTTATTGCAGATTCTTAGTAGACTGTTATTGGCATTCTTAGTATGATATGCATTTATTGCATTCTTCTTTATAATTTGATCTGATAGGAGGAGCAATAGTTTTTGATAAAGTTTACATTCATTGATCAACTTTACTCCACATTAATATCTATTGTAAACATTGTCAAGACATTATCATGACTGTTAAATTCTTGTGAAATTCTCCTCTACCATGGCTCTTCTTTTCTCTCCTCAAATATGGTTTGCAGCTCCTTATATACTTTCTATAGGATTGTTTCACATTTGAATCACCAAGGAAGCTGTTAATCTCCCTTCAATATCAGTTGTTAGACCCAATGCATTTGTACAATGTATCTGGATACCAAGATCTAGAACCTAAAATAAATTGAGCTTCAATCTTCAAGGAAATCGACATGCTATTACAATATGTTCCCTGCAACCTCTGTGCATAAAGATCCTTGATTTCCTATTGTAGTGCAGAAGATGCCTTCACAGGCCTAATTGAAGCGTGAATTACTGACACATTGATTACATCTCCATGGAGTGGAACATGCACCGACAATCTAAGTTCCAAAAGCCATCATTAGAGGAAATTTGCGGTCTAAAATGGGCCTTATAAGAAAACGTGCCAAAATAAGTTTTTGTGAGTTGGAATTCAAGAACCAATAGAATTTCAATAAAATAAGTCAACCATAATGGTTGAATTGACATATTTGTCATTAAAAAAAACTACTTTTTTTGTTCGTATTTTCGACATATCTCACTGTGTTACACATCCAACGAGCTCTCCCGAGGAATCAAATTACGCATCCAACGAGCTCTCCCGATCAAAATTTGAGTAAAAACACAGGGAGATATGTCGAAAATACGAACACAAAAAGTAGTTTTTTTCTTTCTTCCTCCAAAATTAATCAATATTGTTTTATTATTTTAACTATTATTTTATTATTTTCCTTAGGAGGCCCATTTTAGACCCCAAAATTCCTCTAATGATTGCACCACACGTCAAATAAATGAATTGAGGACCAACAACGAATCTCTTCAATCTTCGGAGACTTGCAGTAGTGGTAGTCATTACAAGTTGCAAGGACAAATGGAAATTGTATGTGGAAACTGGATGTACCTGGGGAGCTCCTTAATATCAAAATATTTGGCTGCAGTGTACTTTTATTTCACTTACAAAATGCTAAGCAGTTATTTTATTACCAAACAATCATGTATGTCCCTTGGGACACAACACTATGCAATCTTATGTTCTGGGTTTGGTCACAATAATGAAGCATTTAGTTAATTGAATTCTAGTGCTTTGAACATTGTCACTGTCACTCTTTTTATAAAGTATAATTACTCTACAAGAATTAGTTCAATAAAACAATTCCATCTACTTGCAGAACTTGAACTCTTACACTATATAAAAAGGTTTTCCTTTTGGTATTGGAGATGACTTTGCCTTTGGGAAAGAGGCACCATGGGACCTTGGTCAAATCAAGCTCTATAATGGAAGGAAACATGTATGTAGTCAAAATGTTAATTTTTTAGGTTTAGTTGCCACATGCCAAGGTAACATGGTATGGTTAGGAAGACCTTTGCTTAAATTTGCATAATTATATATATGGGTTTAGGTAGTAAAACCATAATGACTAGTTTATAGTGCTAGGAGATGAAAGTAACTAACAAGTTTCCTGTAGCAAGTTAAGTCGCAAGATCCCAACATTTTAAAAGGAGAATGGGTAATCTAACTAGTGCAAGCTACGGGAGGATGCACACACCAGTTCTAATTTCAATTGGTCACTTCAGTTTTGAAAATGTGACAATAGGTGATTCCCTTGTCCACTAATAATAGGAAGATGCCCACCACTTCAACCAACAACCAAACTAAAAATTAAAAAAGAACTTAGAAGAGTTACAAGAATACTCCAAATCTGTGGTGAGAAACAGAAGAAAAGCCTGATACTCTGTTTTCTGGACTTTTACCTATAATTTGAAAACGCCTTCAGTCCTTCCCTTCATATATCTCTTTGAGATAAATAATCACTACTGAAGCTTTCTCAGATTGTTTCTTTATTATATTAATCATGGCATGAACTCCACATCACAATCGAATTCTACACACTCAAATACTATGTCTGCTAACAGACCCTGTAGCAAACGCTTACATTTCATAATTGGATTTCTGTATGGAGAATGAAAAGAAACCCTAATAGACCCTGTAGTAAACATATTCACCCTAAAACCAATCTGTCATTCTATTATAAGAAAGCTTAATCCCTTTATAATTGTTGTCACAAAGTTTATTTGTTTTGAATGAGAACGAAAATAAATTGTAGAACAAACGAAGATGAACGTCACCTCCTAGACCATGTATGGAATTATATGTTGTAATAAGATGTTTCCCATCAAAGAAGATTCTCTTTTATTCACTATGTACCTTATTTTGGGTATGGTACCAAGGAGGATCAAACTATACTACATTGATATCAACCTTAATGCTCTCCTAGTGTGGTTGACAAGTGATCTACGCATGATAAGCTTTGCAAGTAATAACTATTGTCCCTATAATATCATTTATTTTATATTTTTTTGAAAATGAAATAGCTTGGAGCATATATTTTTCACTCAATATGTTATTTATAGCATCGACAGCAACAATCAAGCTCTCTGCCGGTATTAACACTTATCATGCAGCTAGGACCTCATTTGTTGATGTCTCATGCACTAAAGATGCCCACATGCTGAGAATTTAAACTAGAGTCCATCATATTGAACATATTTCACCATATCCTACTCAATGGGGTGTCCTTATAAGTCCATTTGTTTGTTAACTACCAAGTCCTTTGAGATTCAAATCATAGAGGAGGTTTTACACACAGTATTGAATGATCCCCAAATATAACAGTCTTCCATAAAAAATTCCTTTCCACTTCATAATATATTTGGTATCTTGTAATGTGATAAGTTGACCATGGCCTTTAATCATTATTGTTAGAAAAGCACTATAGTGATGTATGCTCACAGCAGAAACATGGAAAAGAAATTAACACTGAAAAACGCAGACAAGAAGAGAGAGAAGAACTTGCTGCATGTACAATCTGTTCACTCTATATTGCATAATGATAAAAATAAAATACCAAAATTGGTATTTACATGCAAATCCTTTATCACTTGGATTTTCCAAGCAAAGCTCATGGAAATTTGGATGAGAAGAAAATCCAGATGAGGAAAAGCTATCTACAATATAAGATTACAATCCCTTTCTATATTTGCAAATTTGCACATTTGAGTTGGACTATGTGTCCTCATTATATAGAGCTGTTGTATTGCTATCAAGATGGCTAGGCTCTTGACTGTAACTAGTTTGTTTCCTCCTCTCCATCCTCCTAAGGAAATTCTATATTTCTATCATTATCTTCCTAGCCATCCTTACGAATTAAAACAAACAAATATATTATAATCAGCAGCTATGCATAACCATTCAAAAATTTCTTCCTGTGAACCATCCTGTTTAATCCGACAGCATATGACTATCAATTTTAGCTAACTTATTTTGAAACCAGTAGCAATCCATTTGCTTGTCCTGACAATGAATGGTTGACATATCAGATCCCAATCATGGAGTGCTTGTGTTGCATACAACCATGATCTTACTAGTAAAGCTGAGCCTCTTTAGTAAGACTCCAGAGTCCATTTACTAGTGCAAAATCCATAGTTAGTGGAATGACAAATATTTTAGCTGCTAATTTATCTAAAATTCCCAATTTGCATCTATACTCTACCAGGCTATCAGACAAATATGGAAAAGAAAACTAGAGCTCTGGACATCCTAGCCTGTGCCATGCTGTTATTATCAAAATCACTATCAACTATTCTCTGAAGAAACAAAAACACATTATTTCCAGCAATAGTAGAAATAGCCTAGCTGAGTCCAATTCGTGCAACATTTCTCTAGAAAGATTCCATCTGCTGCAGTATGCATTTTAATTTTATAAATTTATAAGTTTTTAGTTAATTGTTAATTTGATCTTTAGCATCATGTTTGGTGTTTGAATAGCTATCAGCTTGGACTGGATTTGCATAATTTGCATAATTATATATATGGGTGTAGGTAGTAAAACCATAATGACTAGTTTATAGTGCTAGGTGATGAAAGTAACTAACAAGTTTCATGTAGCAAGTTAAGTCGCAAGATCCCAACATTTTAAAAGGAGAATGGGTAATCTAACTAGTGCAAGCTACAGGAGGATGCACACACCAGTTCTAATTTCAATTGGTCACTTCAGTTTTGAAAATGTGACAATAGGGGATTCCCTTGTCCACTAATAATAGGAAGACGCCGACCACTTCAACCAACAACCAAATTAAAAATTAAAAAAGAACTTAGAAGAGTTACAAGAATACTCCAAATTTGTGGTGAGAACCAAAAGAAAAGACTGATACTCTGTTTTCTGGACTTTTACCTGTAATTTGAAAACGCCTTCAGTACTTCCCTTCATATATCTCTTTGAGATAAATAATCACTACCTAAGCTTTCTCAGATTGTTTCTTTATTGTATTAATCATGCCATGAACTCCACATCACAATCGAATTCTCCATACTCAAATACTCTGTCTGCTAACAGACCCTGTAGCAAACCCTTACATTTCATAATTGGATTTCTGTATGGAGAATGAAAATAAACCCTAAAAGACCCTATAGTAAACATATTCACCCTAAAACCAATCTGTCATTCTATTATAAGAAAGCTTACTCCCTTTATAATTGTCGTCACAAAGTTTATTTGTTTTGAATGAGAACGGAAATAAATGTAGTTTACGAATGAGAACGAAAATAAAGGCCTAGGATGCTCAGCATCAAAATTACTAGCCTATGGTCATTAGGCCTCTTTAGGTTTTACTAAGTTGACTTCCATAGGTTTACAAATGACCATGGATGGATTTGAGCTACTAATAAAAAACAAAATACCAAACTCTAATGTTGTGTACTCTACCTTGACGTATTTGCAAATAGCAAGGAAATGTGTGCTTCCAACAATTTTTCCTGTAAATTTCAACCTGAACCTTCTCACTGCCATTTTAGAAGTGGCAGTTTGAGTATCGTTCTTGGAATGGCATTGATTCTTAACCATTACAAGTCCGAAATATTTTTAGCAGATATAAACCCTTCTAATTTGACCATTGGATGGATAGGGTTTTATCATAATGGGAAGAAATTCTGGCTGTGATGAAACTATGATTAAGGATATAGCTAAAGACAATAAAACCCTAACATTTGGAAAATAAGCCCATCCTGAAAATCATCTTGTAGCAGAGGTACCATAGATTGGAAAAGGAGACAATCAAATCCTTGGTGTATTTAGAGGAGTGTGACAGTAAAGAAAATAAGTGATAATTTGGAGCACAGTTGGAGGATTGGTTCCACGATTTGAAGAATCCTTGTCCAAAGGATAAATTCCAGAAATTTCTTGTGTACTATGCTCAGATATGAAAGCAAGCATCTATCCTTATCGTTGGACCTGTGATTTTTGGTAGCATTCTTGGGTGATATTGGCCTAATGTCCGTCTCAGATTTTATAGACATAAAAAATCTAGTTAAAGCTCAGGAAAGAAGGCATATTCTCAATAAAAATATAGCCTGCGACATATCCTTGAAGTAGAAAAAGGTCCTAGGTATCTCATCTATGTTCATCTCCAATAGAATCTAAGAAATAATAGAAGCTAAGAAATAACATATTGAATGCTCTGATGTATTTGGGCAGTCTTGGCATATGGTCATATTATACTTCCATCCCTATTTGAAACTTTGAACATCCCACTTCATATTACAGGTCTTAGTCGTGATAGAAAGAATAGGCCGAATCCTTTTTCAGAGGTGATATATGCAATGCTTGAAGAGTTTCCCTTAGTTGTTACTTCACATAGAGAGATCTCTAATGTATGTTTGATGTGCTTTACTGATGAACCCTTCTAATTGGACCATTGGATGGACAAGGTTTTATCATAATGGGAAGAAATTCTGGCTGTGATGAGCTAAGAGAAAATATCACAAAGAGCACAATAGCACAATAATTTGCTTATAGAGCCTGAAATTTGCACGTTTTCTGCTATTTCTGAAGAGAAGCCTCCGAACCCTCACGGATCATAATAATTATGACCATGAAAATATCAAAAGCCATTATCAACAGCTTCTTAGCTTAATTCATAGCATACAGGTAAAGAATGCCCCCAAGTATTATAAAATGAGTGCACAACACAACATAGAGGCTAAGTGTTTTCCAACCATACCTTGAAGAGAGATTGTTCCAACAAATTTGCAGATTTAGTGCCCTCGACTGTGCCCCAAAACCTCGACCTCCACCAGGGATTCTATGTACCTGATCTGCTCTTCTCCTTGCCCGCATTCTATTTGAACATTGTAACCAAAATAGGGCACACCCACACCCACACCCACACCCAGGATTGTAACGTTGCAATCCAGAGGAAAAAGGAAACATGCTGTGCCAAAAAAAACTGTATCTTGTAGCTGAAAAGTAGCTCGGATCAGTAGTTAACCCGTCGATGTGGAAGCTCGAAGGCAACCCATATATTTTTCCTTAGCTCGGATCAGTAGTTAACCTGTCGATGTGGCAGCTCGAAGGCAACCCATATATTTTTCCCGGCAGTTAATTTGGTATTTTTTTTGGCTTTTTCTGAAAAAACATTACCAAGGTAAAAAGTTTATAAAATAGTTGTCACAACATAGTCTTATCAAAAAAATAGGTCCGTCGATGTTGCAGCTCAAAGAGTAGGCATCGTTCCAAGTAGATGAAATATCATTAGCTATTATGTGAGCATCTTTCATGTGGGTACGCGTTGCACATACCTTGAGGTCGTTTCCTACTTTTAAAGTTTGATGACCTATTAAGAAAAGAGCCTTTGATTGAAGGTTTAGCAAATTATCCCCTTGTTTCATGGATCTAGCCCTTGTACTCCGCTTGAGGAGTTGGTTGATATGTGGGAATCATTTGAACATATGTTGAATCTTGACCCTTGGTGTAGTCAAAGAAGATAGTGCCCTTCTTTGGATATTGATTTATCATTCATCCATGCCTTGTTTTGAGGAGTGTCCATGTTGGAGGTTTCTTTCATGCTCATGTAGCCCTTGTTTAAGGGGGTGCTCACTATTGGATGGTTTGATTGCCTTCCCATGCCATATTTGATGGGTTGTTTAGCCTTTTTTGAGCTCATTTGATCGAGGCCGTTCACATTTGAGGCAAAATTTATGCTTTTTTGGAGGTAGTGTCCACCTTTCTAGGGTTTTTTTCATGCCTTTTTAGGATTTTCTTGGTGTGTGTTCACCATTGGGGTGTGTTTTCCACATCATTTCATGCTATCTTTGATGTAGTGTTCAGATTTAGAGGGTTTTCTCTACTTTTGGAGGAGTGTTCCACATATGGAGATTTGTTAAGCCCCATTTGGAGCTAGCGCCCTCATTTCGAAGTCTGCTACACATTATTTGTGGAGTATGTTTCACATTTAGTTGGATGTAGGAGGGTAGAACCCAAGATATAGGGTGGGTTCACCATCATTTCTTTTTTATTGGAGCTATCTCATTGGAGTGCTACCTTTGTAGAAACCTAAACAGTAAGTTGACCAAGATGCTCTAAGCTATCAAAATGAAAACTTTGCACCCAATGAAGTGAACCTAACCAATCGTACATTTTTTATTTTTCCTTCCTTTATGAAATGAGGAAGTGAATCCTCTATAAAACCATTGGTGTTCCCATCCATCAGTCAAGTGTCTGTATTCTTATGAACCCAGTCTGTAGTGCACCCAGTGCAATGAACCTAACCACTCGGACATTTACTATTTCACCTTCCTTTATGAAATGAGGAAGTGAATCCTCTATAAAACCATTGGTGTTCCCATCCATCAGTCAAGTGTTTGTATTCTTATAAACCCAGTCTGTAGTGCACCCAGTGCAGTGAACCTAACTATCAAACATTTTCGATTTCTCCTTCCTTCATGAAATGAGGAAGTGAATCCTCTAATGATAAAACCATTGATGTTCCCATCCATTGGTCAAGTGCATGTATTGTTATGAACCCAATCTGTAGATTCACCATACAGATGGAGATTTGTTAAGCCCCATTTGGAGATAGTGCCCACATTTTAAGGTTTCCTACACATTATTCGTGGAGGATGTTTCACATTTGGAGGTTTCCTACACATTATTCATGGAGGATGTTTTGATGTGGTACTTTCTTAGGTCCTCCTAGATAATTTCTAAATTCATTTTTCTCCATGTTAGGGTTTCATTATGGTATGTGTATGAAACCCTAATTTCCCTAAACATTAATGATCTTGTCCTCTCTTGGACTCGCCCCTTTATTTCATTGCCCCTTGTTGGATTGGAATTAGTCTTTTTGGTCCTCCAATCAACCTTTATTTTACTATAAAACCAAAAAGACAAACCTTTGCTAAGCTATCTCTTTACATTACCGTGTCCTTCATTGTCATATCCTAGCATTCCTATCATAACTAATCCTCCCTTAGTCGGAGAAGAGCCAACATAAAAGTGTAGGGAGGAAGTTTATTTTACTATATAGTAAAAAAGACAAACCTTTGCTAAGCTATCTCTTTACATTACCTTGTCCTTCAATGTCATAGCCTAGCATTCCTATCATACGGAGTCCTCCATTGAGTTGAAAAAGTGGTATTAGTGCAATGTTGACAAAGTGTTTAACAAAAGACCTAAACCAAAAACTCATCATCAAAGAAAAAAAATCAACCAAATCTAATTAGGTGAATTTCCATTGGTATCAGAACTAGTGACTCTATCTGTGTATTGCATGCTCTTTTATGAATTCTAAGAACAATAGACATATCCCCTGTTAGCAATCATACTAGCAGTATGGGTTTTGTTACACAAATTTCAAGTATAGGGTAGTGAATGGTACTGATATAAATAGTAGTAAACTCAAACTACCATACTTGATACCACTTTACAATTCCCCCCTCACTGATCATTTTAGGTTCCTTGTAGTCCAAGGGTACAAGTGGGCCTCCATAAAAAAGTGGCAATATTAAGTCCTCATTGGTGTTACAAATTCACCTATTGGTCCAACAACAAGGATTTGTGTTGGAATCAACTTCAATAATATCCCCATGCCTATCACTATAATAGAGAATATTGATCATACCACCATGTCATATCCTAGGAAGTATAGTGTTGATTCCCATTATGAGGTCCATGGATGAAGTAAACTTGAACAATTTCAAGAAAGGACTCCATGACATAAATGAAGGGGAAGAGCTTGCTCTCCCAACTTGGATCATGTTTATCAATTTATGCTAGCAGAATGCATCATTTGAAGAAGTATACATAGGGGTGACAATTGCATAATTCATATTGGATACATCACCCTGCTGCGATGACCATGAAAAAAATCTAGAATTATAGGTTCAATATGGAAGAAGTTCATTGTTGAAGAGACACTAACAAATGAAAAAAAATGGATATAGTGAAGTCACTTGAGGTCAATGTCTCGGTGGAAATGTATTTAAACTTTCAACATATGACCACCCCATGAGCATTGGTTGCTGCTTATTTCCCATTGATAGTGCCACAAACTTGAGGTATATCGCCAATGATATGTTGTAGAACACATTGAATGCACATGGCCAAAACTAAGAGTTGTGTTATGGAAGTTTCTTATGTTCTTGAAATGGGTAGATCTAGCGAGTAGTTTAACAACAATAGAACAATAAAATAAACAAGGAAAGAGAACACTACTATAAGAAAGCATTAATAAGGAAAGTGGCATGGGAAAGAAATCATGGCTTAACATGGAGAATGAACAACTTTGGAGTCCATCCTCTCACTATTAATGGAGCATGAACTATTAATGAAAAATGATCTACTACCCCATCCTCTCACTATGATTGCATTTAGCACTGAGGTGACCTGCATCAATTTAGGTTCC
Source organism: Pseudotsuga menziesii (assembly GCA_001517045.1). NCBI lineage: Eukaryota > Viridiplantae > Streptophyta > Pinopsida > Pinales > Pinaceae > Pseudotsuga > Pseudotsuga menziesii. The sequence continues at coordinate 20,607 of LPNX010137796.1, forward strand.
TTGTAGTCCAAGGGTACATGTAGGCCTCCATAAAAAAGTGGCAAGATTAAGTCCTCATTGATGTTATAAATTCACCTATTGGTCCAATAGCAAGGATTTGTGTTGGAATCAACTTCAATAATATCCCCATCCCTATCATTATAATAGAGAATATTGATCATGCCACCATGTCATAGCCTAGGAAGTATAGTGTTGATTCATATTCTGAGGTCCATGGATGAAGTAAACTTGAACAATTTCAAGAAAGGACTCCACGGTGTAAAGGGCTCCACACACGAAAGTGAGATCCATACTACTCCCAATCATACCAACTCGTGGGGAAAGGTCCTCAAAGCCTTGAGCATTCATGTTTAACTCTCAAATAAATGAAGTGAAACCTTTAAGAGTTCCATAGGGGAATAGAGGGTAGTGTTCTATGCCTTGTTGGGTGATAAATGCGATCTACCAAATAACATTATAATTTGTAGTTGAATCATCTATCAACTCTATGTAATCATTCCCATGAAACAATGATTGCACCCAAATCCCAACATTAATGCACATTCCTTCATAGCTACCACACCACATGGGAGATTTGAATAACTAAATATCACCACCACTTCACCATATCTACCATGCCACATGGGAGATTTGAATGACTGAATATCACCACCACAAAAGTGTCCATAGAATCTACACCGAAGTTTAGAATGTTAGGTAAATTATATGAAAACCTCAAAAGATCCCTTACTACATAGCCTAGGTTTCTAGTCAAATTAGGCACCAAACAAATGTATACATCCTATTTTTTGGATATCACTATGTTGTGACAACTATTTTATAAACTTTTTACCTCGGAAATATTTTTTCCGAAAAAGCAAAAAAAAATATCAAATTAACTGAAATTTGCCCAAAAAAATATATGGGCTACCTTTGAGCTGCCACGTCGAAGGACCTATTTTTTTGATAGGACTGTGTTGTGACAACTATTTTATAAACCTTTTACCTTGGTAATGTTTTTTCGAAAAAAGCCAAAAAAAAATACCAAATTAACTGCCGAGAAAAATATATGGGTTGGCTTTGAGCTGCCACATCGACGGGTTAACTACTGATCCGAGCTGCTTTTCAGATGCAAGATACAGTTTATTTTGGCACAGCACGTTTCCTTTCTCCTCTGGATTGCAACGTTATGATCCTGGGTGTGGGTGTGCCCTATTTTGGTTACAATGTTCAAATAGAACGCGGGCAAGGAGAAGAGCAGCTCAGGTACACAGAATCACTGGTGGAGGTTGAGGTTTTGGGGCACAGTCGAGGGCACTGAATCTGCAAATTTATTGGAACAATCTCTCTTCAAGGTATGGTTGGAAAACACTTATCCTCTATGTTGTGTTGTGCACTCATTTTATAATACTTGGGGGCATTCTTTACCTGTATGCTATGAATTAAGCTAAGAAGCTGTTGATAATGGCTTTTGATGCTTTCATGGTCATAATTATTATGATCCATGAGGGTCCGGAGGCTTCTCTTTAGAAATAGCAGAAAACGTGCAAATTTCGGGCTCTATAAACAAATTATTGTGCTATTGTGCTCTTTGTGATATTTTCTCTTTTGGTCCAGTTAAGGTCATCCCTACAAGGTTCAATCCACATTAACGATTTTAGTCGAGCAACAACGATTGTGAATTACAATGAAGGGATTAATCAACTCTGCATAACCTCTAATGAATCATGTTGACAGTCAAGATTCAACATATCGATAACTAGCTGGGCCACTAAACTAGCTTTCTTGGTACTAACTGTTTTCAACGACATTATCTACAAATTTACTGATGCAGTTAATCCAACTTTATGATTCAACAATTCCAAATGGCTATCCATATAAAACCCTTGACATCAATATACATGTTAGCAAATCAATTTAAATTCCATTATCCGAATCCGTATCCATATCCGAATCCTGGTAACTTAGAGTTTATCCAACTATCCTCTCCAAAATTTAAAAATTATGAAATGAAGGAAAAATATATATCAAATATCAATACTCTTCTAAGGTTATTTTACGCAACCATCATAAATGGGCCAAAATAACAACAATAATCATCAAAGGGCCAAACACACCCCATCTCTCCAAATCCATAACAATAATACATTTGTGATAAAAAACAGTCATAAGAGCCCAAAACAGCCATTACTTCAAATGTAAAGTAGATGTGCATTTATGGTTGCTAAGCAAGAACAAAATTTGAAACATTTAACTATTCCAGATTGTTATTTATAGTATTTCATTGGGTATTACTAATAATTATGTCAAACTGCAAAAACATATTGCACTTCCAAGATCCCTTCAATCAAAGAAAACCTAGCTCTTCAATTTCAGTTTTACACATTCTTCCACATCACATTCTTCCACATGCCACAGATTTTTGCTTCCCTGCTTTTGATGGACACAAAATAGGCCACTAACATGGTAAAATATGACGAAACCCTCACCCTCAGGCATTGACTTAATATTAAATTCTAATTAACAGTAAATATTGTATATTTAGAGAAGTATCCATACAACATATTATGTGCTCTAATTACGATTTTACTAGTTTTTTAGCACAAACACTACTGGAAATCCAGTCCAAGCTGATAGCTATTCAAACACCAAACATGATGCTAAAGATCAAATTAACAATTAACTAAAAACTTATAAATTTATAAAATTAAAATGCATACTACAGCGGGTGGAATCTTTCTAGAGCAATGTTGCACGAATTGGACTCGGCTAGGCTGTTTCTACTATTGCTGGAAATAATGTGTTTTTGTTTCTTCAGAGAATAGTTGATAGTGATTTTGATAATAACAGCATGGCATAGGCTAGGCTATCCAGAGCTCTAGTTTTCTTTTCCATATTTGTCTGATAGCCTGGTAGAGTATAGATGCAAATTGGGAATTTTAGATAAATTAGCAACTAAAAGATTTGTCATTCCACTAACTATGGATTTTGCACTAGTAAATGGACTCTGGAGTCTTACTAAAGAGGCTCAGCTTTTCTAGTAAGATCATAGTTGTATGCAACACAAGCACTCCATGATTGGGATCTGATATGTCAACCATTCATTGTCAGGACAAGCAAATGGATTGCTGCTGGTTTCAAAATAAGTTAGCTAAAATTGACAGTCATATGCTGTCGGATTGAACGGGATGGTTCATAGGAAGAAATTTTGGAATGGTTATGCATAGCTGCTGATTATAATATATTTGTTTGTTTTAATTCATAAGGATGGCTAGGAAGATAATGATAGAAATGTAGAATTTCCTTAGGAGGATGGAGAGGAGGAAACAAACTAGTTACAATTAGGAGCCCAGCCATCTTGATAGCAATACAACAGCTCTATATAATGAGGACACATAGTCCAACTCAAATGTGCAAATTTGCAAATATAGAAAGGGATTGTAATCTTATCTTGTAGATAGCTTTTCCTCATCTGGATTTTCTTCTCATCCAAGTTTCCATGAGCTTTGCTTGGAAAAGCCAAGTGATAAAGTATTTGCATGTAAATACCAATTTTGGTGTTTTCTTTTTATCATTATGCAATATAGAGTGAACAGATTGTACATGCAGCAAGTTCTTCTCTCTCTTCTTGTCTGCGTTTTTCAGTGTTAATTTCTTTACCATGTTTCTGCTATGAGCATACATCACTATAGTGCTTTTCTAACAATAATGATTAAAGGCCATGGTCAACTTATCACATTACAAGATACCAAAAATCTTATGAAGTGGAAAGGAATTTTTTATGGAAGACTGTTATATTTGGGGATCATTCAATACTGTGTAAAACCTCCTCTATGATTTGAATCTCAAAGGACTTGGTAGTTAACAAAAAAATGGACTTATAAGGACACCCCATTGAGTAGCATATGGTGAAATATGTTCAATATGATGGACTCTAGTTTAAATTCTCAGCATGTGGGCATCTTTAGTGCATGAGACATCAAAAAATGAGGTCCTAGCCACATGATAAGTGTTAATACCGGCAGAGAGCTTGATTGTTGCTGTCGATGCTATAAATAACATATTGAGTGACAAATATATGCTCCAAGCTATTTCATTTTCAAAAA
>LPNX010137796.1:24889-35371 GCA_001517045.1 Pseudotsuga menziesii
TTGTTAGGGTTTCTTTTCATTCTCCATACAGAAATCCAATTATGAAATGTAAGGGTTTGCTACAGGGTCTGTTAGCAGATAGAGTATTTGAGTGTGGAGAATTCGATTATGATGTGGAGTTCATGCCATGATTAATACAATAAATAAACAATCCAAGAAAGCTTGGGTAGTGATTATTTAGCTCAAAGAGATACATGAAGGGAAGGACTGAAGGCGTTTTCAAATTACAGGTAAAAGTCCAGAAAACAGAGTATCAGGCTTTTCTTTTGGTTCTCACTACAGATTTGGAGTATTCTTGTAACTCTTCTAAGTTCTTTTTTAATTTTTAATTTGGTTGTTGGTTGAAGTGGTGGGCGTTTTCCTATTATTAGTGGACAAGGGAATCACCTATTGTCACATTTTCAAAACTGAAGTGAGCAATTGAAATTAGAACTGGTGTGTGCATCCTCCTGTAGCTTGCACTAGTTAGATTACCATTCTCCTTTTAAAATTTTGGGATCTTGCGACTTAACTTGCTACAGGAAACTTGTTAGTTACTTTCATCTCCTAGCACTATAAACTAGTCATTATGGTTTTACTACCTAAACCCATATATATAATTATGCAAATTTAAGCAAAGGTCTTCCTAACCATACCATGTTACATTGGCATGTGGCGACTAAACCTAAAAAATTAACATTTTGACTACATACATGTTTCCTTCCATTATAGAGCTTGATTTGACCAAGGTCCCATGGTGCCTCTTTCCCAAAGGCAAAGTCGTCTCCAATACCAAAAGGAAAACCTTTTTATATAGTGTAAGAGTTCAAGTTCTGCAAGTAAATGGAATTGTTTTATTGAACTAATTCTTGTAGAGTAATTATACTTTATAAAAAGAGTGACAGTGACAATGTTCAAAGCACTAGAATTCAATTAACTAAATGCTTCATTATTGTGACCAAACCCAGAACATAAGATTGCATAGTGTTGTGTCCCAAGGGACATACATGATTGTTTGGTAATAATATTACTGCTTAGCATTTTGTAAGTGAAATAAAAGTACACTGCAGCCAAATATTTTGATATTAAGGAGCTCCCTAGGTACATGCAGTTTCCACATACAGTTTCCATTTGGCCTTGCAACTTGTAATGGCTACCACTACTGCAAGTCTCCGAAGATTGAAGAGATTCGTTGTTGGTCCTCAATTCATTTATTTGATGTATGGTGCAATATGGCTTTTGGAACTTAGATTTTAGGTGCATGTTCCACTCCATGGAGATGTAATCGATGTGTCAGTAATTGACGCTTCAATTAGGCCTGTGAAGGCAGCTTCTGCCACTGCAATAGGAAATCAAGGATCTTTATGGACATAGGTTGTAGGGAACATATTGTAATAGCATGTCAATTTTTTTGAAGACTAAAGCTCAATTTATTTTAGGTTCTAGATCCTAGTATCCAGATACATTGTACAAATGCATTGGGTCTAACAAGTGATATTGAAGGGAGATTAACAGCTTCCTTGGTGATTCAAATGTGAAACAATCCTATAGCAAGCATACAAGGAGCTGCAAATCATATTTGAGGAGAGAAAATAAGAGCCTTGGTAGAGGAGAATTTCACAAGAATTTAACAGTCATGATAATGCCTTGACAATGTTTACAGCAGATATTAATGTGGAGTCAAGTTGATCAATGAATGTAAACTTTATCAAAAACTATTGCGCCTCCTGTCAGAGCAAATTATAAAGAAGAATGCAATAAATGCATATCACACTGCTCATGGTAAAGAAGAGTGCAATAAAGGCATATCAGAATGGGAATGCCAATACCCTGCTCATGGTTTACAAAATTATCTTCCATGAAGTTCTCTAACTATTTAAGTTCAGTCCAGGCCATTCAAAGAGGAAATTCTCAGGTTCTGTGTTGATATATTCACATGGTTGATGATGGTGGTGCTAGCTCCTCTTTTACTTCTAGTGCAAAGTAGCCTGTGTCTTCTTCTGTCTTGGCCCAGTCCTCTAGTAAACTTGGTTGCCAAACTTTGGAGCTGTGCAAAACTGTGGGTTTGATAATGCTATCCAAGAGCTCCATCTTGGATGGGATGTCTTAAAAGAGGCGCTGAACAAAATATATGAAAAACATGGAAGGATGAAATAATGTTTCCTTTTCTATTTCAAAAATTGTGTTCAATTTTCAAAGACTTCTTTGGTGAGCATCGATCTAAGTAAATTTTCCAATTAAGCAACAGTACCAACTGCTCCGTATGCTTATCTCACACAACTTTAAAACTTTTCTGTATTACTGGAACTGGATCATGTTGATTCAGAAGCTAAAAGTAAAATTGATGCTTAGGGCTGACTACAAGGCATTTACCAATACTTTTAGTGAAACGGTTGGGTTAATGTTTTATCTTCGTGGAGTCAGTGCAATATACTTTTTATTCAGTAGACTATAAATCAAAATTGCAAATGAACCTTTATTCATTGGTAGAAAAGGTTATTTTTTGGTTACCAATAGCATATTGATATTTGATTGAAAGATGAATTCTGTAGATAAATATTACTGTCAAATTTGGGTAGCTTTTAATCAATTTCAGGAGTTGTTTTACTCACTGCATGAAGATTCAATTAGAGTCTATATCATAGAGAATAATCATGATTTTTGTGTAGATGACTTGTTTCCATGGGGTGAAAGAGTGCTGATGTTTTCAAACATGGGTAGGAAGTCACATAATAGTATTTGATGTTTAAAAATGGCAAACTTTTATTTGGTCCCAAGGTTAGTCTTGTGGTGGTAAAAGAGTGGTTTTAGGTGAGAAGGACAGGGAGCAAAGTTGTTTTTAGACCCTAAAATGTTTGTTGCTTTTAACTGTTATTATCTTTCAAAGAAGTTGTTTGGCTCATCTTGAGTTGGGTTGAGGTAGATTGTGGTTCCAGTATTTCATGGAAAATGCTTCCTGTATGTCATGGGTATCAGTTTTTTGGCTTGAGTGATATGCTGGTGCATTACAATCAGGTCTGAGAAAATTTGATAGGATTTCATCAATCTAAAGATGAAATGTTATACATCTCGAGATTGTAGGGATTTTCTGTCATTCTTCTACTTAATTGTATGAGTCAAACTTTGTGATGTTCACTAGTTTTAGTGGCTCATATCTTGCTTCACTTTATCTCACTGTTAATAGTATGAGTCAAACTTTGTGGTGTTCACTGGTTTTAGTGGCTCACATCTTGCTTCCAATTTAGTAAATTTACAAAAGCAATAGAACTACATACACTCTAATAGAGATAACACTTAACAAAGTTTGGAAAGGGCCAGTGAGAAGGTGCAAGGTACTAAAAGGCAGAATCTACATGTGAAAAGTTGGTTACAACAAGCAGCTTTCAATTTGTAGTTTCGCTTGTAATGCTCACATCCAAATATTTTCTAATCTGAATCTCGATATGACAGGAAGTGCCCAGGTATGTCTTCACCATTCCCGGACTGACTTGCTCTTGACTTGCTCTTCACATTTCTATAATCAATTCAATCACTTGTCCTATGGAATGCTTCTTCTATCATGTTGTGCACAATTGTCAATAAAAAAACACAGGACATTACAATAAAATTATTGGGCTTAGGACTATGTTGAGTTAGTAACTAGTTACTCTAAAGGGTCATGGGGTTGCGTGAATGCTCATTTGGTCTTATGGGACCTCCCAACATTCTTATGTGCATCATTGACAACGAAACTCTTTTTCATGCCCATGTCACACCTATAGGCTATACTTGCATGCTTAAACTCCTCTTTTAATTGTCTCAAGCAAGTATTGAGACACAGTCAATAAATTATTTCTTATATGCATAATATGCTAAGATGCCAGGAGAGAGACCATTTTTTATACCCCTAAACCCTCTGCCCCACCTTTTCTTATTTCATTACCATTTCTCATTTCTCCTTCCTGGTAACATACCTCACATATACTAATCATAGCTTTGTGGTCCTCTATAAAGTTCTTACTTCATAGGCTACAATTTCAAAAACATGTTCTTCTAATCAGAGTCTCCTCTGATGTATATAAATTTGGATTTCTGGCATTTGATGCTGACTTAAGCAATATGAATTGCTTTGGCCAATAAAATGACTAAGTAGTTCTAAAATAGACTTAATATTTTGTACATTGCTCTGTTATGGATGAGATTAGTGGTTGAGGAAAATGATATGAAATTTGTTCTTTATTAAGATTGTTTGACTTAATTTTATTGTACAACATGGAAAAGGGATATTGTCTATTGAAAGCATTTTCTCTAGCGAGCATAGTGTTACATAATATATATACGAGGACAAAATCATTGCTACCTTTTAAAGATAGTAACAGCTTGCATAATGGGTATATCTAACATGTTACTCACCAGTCTGACCAAGTGTATGTTTGCTTGTCTGTCATATGGACAACAAGATTATATTCCCAACACGTTACTTATTAGTCTGACCAAGTGTATTCTTGCTTGCCCGTCATATGGACAACAAGATTATATTCCCAACAAGACAAATCTCCTATTTCTTATCAAATCTTTCACAGTGGAGTGCTTGCAATGATGGTGACTCAAGTTCAAAATTTAGTGAGCTAGAGTTGTTCTCTTTACTGGTACATCTACTAATAAAGTTTGTCCTTGTGTAAATCTGTAGTCTCAGACCTTCGACAAAAGGTTGATTCTTGTATTTCTCTTTTTGTCTAATCTTTTGCAAGAATAGAATCACGTGTCTTCATTTTTGTTGTTCTATGTTATCATAAAATTAAGGAGAAGATCAATATTGTTATTGGCATTTCATATTTTGTAAACTAGTTCATTTGTTTTTATCTTTTAAGAAAATAGTTGACACACATAAATCTGTGATTAAGGACCATTCCCTTCGATAAGCCTTCCAACAGTTGGAGTGAATTATCAACTCTACAATGCTCTTTTAGGCTAATCTGGCATTTGTATTTTTTTTTTAAACACTTATAGCCGTCGGTTAAGTGACAGCCTGTAGGTGATTTTTTTTTTAAATACAATACCGTCGGTTAAGCGACGCCTGTATTTCATACTCCGTTGGTTAAGTGATGCCTATAGGTGTAAATATTTAAAAAAAAAAATCGTAACCATCTCTTAACCGACGCTTACGTTTTCATACTCTGTCGGTTAAGGGACGCCTGTAGGTGTAGAACCGACAGCCATGCTGTAGAAGCGATAGCCTGTAAGTGTCGGATAACCGACGATTTACATTTAACCAATGGTAAACTGAATGGTTTCTTAACCGATGGATTGGAAAGATGTCGGATATTGATGAAAATCCACCGACGCTTAAAAAAAATCATAGTGTCGTACATGCGACAGGGAAGTGTCGAAAATCCGACAATACGGCCATCGAATTTTTGGTTGAAATGTAGTAGTGAATCGATTCGCTGGATACCTCTATGGGAAGACTCAGAGCATGTTTGGACAATCATGAAAAGCTCCTGCAAGAAATAACCAAAGCAGGAGAGCAAACGTGGGACCTTCTCAACAAATATTTAAGGAAGCTTCGAGCAGATCATGAGGCCTCAACAAAGAATTTAGAAGAATTCAAAGAAGAGACTCACACCAGCTTCAAAGACGCTACAAATATCCAAGGAGACTTTGGAAAACGCATCAGTGCACTGGAAACTGTTGTCTCCAAATTGATGGCCAAAATTGGCAAATGAAAAGCACAATGATGGGTGTCTATAGTCCCTTATTTCATGCTGCTTCCTTCTCTTCATCTCTGCCATAGTTTCTTTGCTGCCTTAATTTTTCTATAATCAAGCCATTTGGAGCTTTGGATACCTAGATCCTTTTTTATTTAGCTCAGCTATGAAGCACTGTAACTATGTTAAAGCCCGCGGTAGCTGTTTTACAGAAATAAATCTAATCTACCCCTATGTTTTAGTCAAAAAAAAAAAAAAACAATGTGGCTGTGTTAGATGGAAAACTACCTTATGAAAGCTAACATACATTAGCTTTACTGACCCTGCAATGTTTTAAAAACAAAAACTAACTCCAGCTAGATTTCCATCATTGTGCATTGTGATTGATGACAATGTGGTTGTGCTAGATGAAAAGCTACATTATAAAACCTATCACACATTAGATTTCACTCATCGTGCAATGATTTAAGGACAAAAGCTAACCCCGGCTTGATTTCCATCACGGTGCAATGTGATCAATAATGATATATTGTGTTAGATGGAAAACTACGTTATGAAAGCTAACACACATTATCTTTCACTCATTGTGCCATGTTGTTAGAAGGAAAGCTAACTCCAGCTAGATTTGCATCATGGTGTAATGTATTTGATGACATTGTGGCTGTGTTAGATAGAAAACTACCTTACAAAATCTAACACACATTAGTTATTACTCACCATGCAACATTTTAAGAACAAAAGATAACTCTAGCTAGATTTCCAAAATGGTACATTTTGATTAATGACAGTGTGGTTGTGTTATATAGAAAACTACATTATGAAAGTTAACACACATTAGATTTCACTCACCGTGTAAAGATTTAATGTTGAAAGATAACTCCAGCTAGATTTCCATCATGGTGCAATGTCACAATGTGGTTGTGTTAGATGAAAAACTACCTTATGAAAGCTAATACACATTAGCTTTCACTTATCGTGCCATGTTGTTAAAATAAAGCTAACTCCAACTAGATTTCCATCATGGTGTAATGAGCTAACACACATAAGCTTTCATTTATAGTGCCATGTTGTTAGAAGGAAAGCTAACTCCAACTAGATTTTCATCATGGTGTAATATATTTGATGACAATGTGGTTGTGTTAGATGAAAAACTACATTATGAAGGCTACTAGACATTAGCTTTACTCACCGTGCAATGTTTTGAGAATGAAAGCTAACTCCAGCTAGATTTCCATCATGGTGCATTGTGATTGATGATAATGTGGTTGTGCTAGATGAAAAAATACACTATGAAAGCTTACACACATTAGATTTCACTCACCGTGCAATGATTTAAGGATGAAAGCTAACTCCAGCTAGATTTGTAACATGGTGCAATGTGATTGATGACAATGTGGTTGTGTTACATGAAAAACTACCTTATGATAACTAACACACATTAGTTTTCACTCATTGTGCCCTGTTGTTAAAATGAAAGCTAACTCCAGCTAGATTTCTATCATGGTGTAATGAGCTAACACACATAAGTTTTCCCTTACAATGCCATGTTGTTAGAAGGAAAACTAATTCTAGATAGATTTCCATTATGGTGTACTGTATTTGATAAAAATGTCGTTGTGTTAGATGGAAACTACCTTATAAAAGCTAACAGACATTAGGTTTACTCAGCGTGCAATGTTTGAAGAACGAAAGCTAACTCCAGCTAGATTTCCATCATGGTGCACTGTGATTGATGACAATGTGGTTGTGCTAGATGAAAAACTACACTATGAAAGCTTACACATTAGATTTCTCTCACCATGCAACTATTTAATGATGAAATCTAACTCCAGCTAGATTTCCATCACATTGCAATGTGATCAATGACGATGTGTTGTGTTAGATGGAAAACTACCTTATAAAAGCTAACACACATTATCTTTCACTCACCATGCCATGTTAGAAGGAAAGCTAAATCCAGCTAGATTTGCATCATGGTGTAATGTATTTGATGACAATGTGGCTATGTTAGATAGAAAACTACTTTACAAAAGCTAACACACATTAGCTATTACTCACCATGCAATGTTTTAAGAAAGAAAACTAACTCTAGCTAGATTTCCAAAATGGTGCATTTTGATTGATGACAATGTGGTTGTGCTAAATGAAAAAATAAATTATGAAATGTAGCATATATTAGATTTCACTCATTGTGCAATGATTTAAGGTTGAAATATAACTTGAGCAATATTTCAATCACGGTGTAATGAGACAATGTGGTAGTGTTAGATTAAAAACTACATTATGGAAGCTAACAAACATTAGCCTTTACTTACTCTGCAATGTTTTAAGAATGAAAGCTAATCCCTGCTAGATTTTTATCATGGTGCATTGTGATTTATGACAATGTGACTTTGTTAGATAGAAAACTACACTATGAAAGCTTACACACATTAGATTTCACTCACCGTGCAACGATTTAAGGATGAAAGCTAACTTCAGCTAGATTTCCAACACAACGCAATGTGATTGATGACAATGGGATTGTATTACATGGAAAACTACCTTATGAAAGCTAATACACATTAGCTATAACTCATCGTGCCATGTTAAAAAAAAATCTAATTCCAGTTAGATTTCCATCATGGTGTAATGAGCTAACACACATAAGCTTTCCCTTATAGTGCCATGTTGTTAGAAGGAAAATTAACTCTAGCTAGATTTTCATCATGATGTATTGTATGTGATAACAATGTAGCTGTGCTAGATGGAAAACTACTTTATGAAAGCTAACATACATTAGTTTACTCACCGTGCAATGTTTTAAGAAGGAAAACTAACTCTAGCTAGATTTTCATCTTGATGCATTGTGATTGATGACGATGTGATTGTGCTAAATGGAAAACTACATTATGAATGCTAACACACATTAGATTTCTCTCACTGTGCAATGATTTAAGGATGAAATTTAACTCTAGCCAGATTTCCAACACGGTGCAATGTGTTTGATGACAATGTGGTTGTGTTACATGGAAAACTACCTTGTGAAAGATAACACATATTAGCTTTCACTCATCGTGTCATGTTGTTAAAAGAAAAGCTAACTCCAGCTAGATTTCCATCATGGTGTAATGTATTTGATGACAATGTGGTTGTGTTAGATGAAAAACTACTTAATGCAATTTAACATACATTTGCTTTACTCACTGTGCAATGTTTTAAAAACGAAAGCTAACTCTAGCTATATTTTAATCATGGTGCATTATGATTGATGACAATATGTTTGTGCTAGATGAAAAACTACATTATGAAAGCTAACATAGATTGTGTTTCACTCATCGTGCAATGATTTAAGGACGAAAGGTAACTCCAGTTATAATTCCATCACGAAGCAATGAGATCGATGATGATGTGGTTGTGTTAGATGAAAAACTACCTTATGGAAGCTAACACACATTAGCTTTCACTCATCGTGCCATGTTGTTAGAAGGAAAGCTAATTCTAGGTAGATTTGCATCATGATGTAATGTATTTGATGACAATGTGGCTGTGTTAGATGAAAAACTACCTTACGAAAGTTAACGCACATTAGCTATTACTCACTGTGTAACGTTTTAAGAACAAAAGCTAACTCTAGCAAGATTTTCAACATAGTGCATTTTGATTTATGACAATTTGGCTGTGTTAAATGGAAAACTACATTATAAAAGCAAACACACATTATATTTCACTCATCGTGCAACGATTTAAGGTCGAAAGCTAACTCCAGCTAGATTTCCATCATGGTGCAATGTGACAATGTGATTATGTTAGATAGAAAACTAATCTGGCTATGCTGTTAGGAGCAAAGCTAACTTCAACTAGATTTCCATCATGGTGTAATGTATTTGATGACAATGTGGTTGTGTTAGATGAAAAACTAACTTATGAAAGCTAACAACAACTAGATTTATATCATGGTGCATTGTGATTGATGACAACCTGGTTGTGTTAGATGGAAACTACATTATAAAAGCTAACACATTAGATTTCAATCATCGTACAATGATTTAAGGACTAAAGCTAACTTCAACTAGATTTTCGTCATGGTGTTATGTATTTGATGACAATTTGACTCTTTTAGATAGAAAACTACCTTATGAATTCTAACACACATTAACTTTCACTCACCGTGCAATGTTTTAAAAACAAAAGATAACACTAACTATATTTCCATCTTGGTGCAATGAGCTAACACACATTAGGATTTCATTCACCGTACAATGCTTTAAGAATGAAAGCTAACACATTGTTAAAAGGAAAGCTAATTATATCTAGATTTTCATCATCATGTTATGTATTTGATGACAATGTGATTGTTTTAAATAGAAAGCTACATTTTGAAAACTAACACACATTAACTTTCACTCAACCGTACAATGTTTTAAGAACAAAAGCTAACTGCATCTAGCTTTCCATCAGGGTGCAATGAACTAACACACATTTTCTTTCACTCATAATGCCATGTTGCTATAAGGAAAGCTAACTCCAACTAGATTTCCATCATGGTGTAATGTATTTGAGGACAATATGACCGTGTTAGATGGAAAACTAATTTATGACAGCTAACACACATTATCTTTTACTCATCGTGCAATGTCTTAAGAACAAAAGCTAACTCCAACTAGATTTCCATCATGGTGAATTGTGATTGATAACAATGTGGTTGTGCTAGATGGAAAACTACATTATGAATGCTAACACACATTAGATTTCACTCACCGTGCAATGAGTTAAGGACGAAAGCTAATTCCAACTAGATATCCATTGTGGTACAATGTGATTGATGACAATGTGG
>LPNX010137922.1:0-83938 GCA_001517045.1 Pseudotsuga menziesii
TGGTGGTTCGATTCCTCCGTGCCCTATCATAAATTTGTGACTACAAAAACGACTAAATTCACATATATACGACTATTAGTAGCTAATTTCCCGTATCTTAGTCCTATTTAGCTTAGTCATTAATATGTTAACATTTAGTAGTTTATTTAGTCGTATATTTGGTCATTAATGGTTGCAATCAGTGACTAAATCGGTGACTAAATTAGTGACTAACTCAGTGACTAACTCAATGACTAAATCCGTGACTAAATCAATGACTAAATCATTAACTATCAATGACTAAAACAATGACTAAATCATTGACTATCAATGACTAAATCAATGACTACTAAGTCAAGCTATTAATGACTAGTGAAATACGACTAGCTATAAGATAGTGGAAATTTGCTACTATTAGTCACCGACTCAAAAATAGTCATTTATAGCCTGATTTTAGTCATTTTTTTAGTCATTAATTTCTCATTTTCTACTAGTGCCTGCTGGAAGTTGTGAATGAATCTTATGGTTATGAAGGTTTTTCTCCAAGCCCGACCCCTACTCCTACTAAATCAAGCCCAAATGGATCTGCATATTCAGGTGGAAGGCTTAAAAGGGGTGCCCAACAGCCAGTGATGTTCGACAACTGTATAGAACTTGCACCCAATTTTCGTTTGTGGTGGTCTTTGAACATAAACAGAGATGCAATTCATATTGGACTTGAAGCAGCTGTAACTGAACGCCATTACTTGGCATTTGGATGGGAACATCCAGGGCCATCGGGTAACTTCTATTATCGAGTCGATGTCACGGTGGTTGGATTTACTGACCAAGGCAACCCCTTTGCAGATGATTACTATATTACTAAGTATACTAAATGTGTGTTGGACAAAGATGGACCTCCGTCGGGAGTCTTTCTAGATTTTCTTTACGCTGATCATGATGGAAATGTCGATGTTAATAACACGGAACTTGTTTATATTTAAAGATAAGATGGCATGTCTCTTGTCCGTTACCAGACGCCTCTTGAAATCCTGGATACAAAATTTGATGTCTCAGTGAATGCCACTGATAATATGACTGTGATTTGGGCTCTAGGTTTGATGAGGCTACCAGATAGGCTTCGACCTTTATACCTGCCTCAGTCTCATGAGTGTAGACAAATGTTTGGGACAATTAGAGGTGGAAAACAAAGAGGATGACCGTCCTTTAATTGTTGCAGATGGGAAATCCCCTCTCATTGTTGGAGAAGAAAATGCAGTGCATTATCCTAACCCACCAAACCCATAGAAGGTTTTGTATATAAGCAAGAAGGAGGATCCTGTTTTGAGAGTTGAAAGGGGTGTACCAGTTACATTCTCAATACAGGCCGGGCATGAAGTTGCATTTTGTATTACTTTTGATCCTATTGGTGGGGATGCATCCAGAAATGAAACGCAAATTATCTATGTGGGTGGAGAAGATGCCTATGGGGTGCCTGCAAATCCTTTGGAGCCAACGTGGAAAGAAGATCGGAACACACCTGCTCAATTCATCTATGAGTCATATTTTGAAAAGAAGATGGGTTGGAAGGTGCAAGTAGTTGATAGTAGGCTAGTGTCTGATATGTACAATAACATTGTTTTTCTAGATGATCAACAAGTAACATTGTTTGGACTTTATCAAAAACTTCAATATCTTTTGCTGTCTGGGGAGAGCATAAAAGTGGCTACATAGCGATTGGTTTAGGTGTAGGGATGGTGAATAGATTTGCTTATGTGGGGTGGGTTGATGGCATTTGAAATGGGAGTGTGAGCTCATACTAGATTGACGGGAAGGATTCTTTAAGTGTGCATCCTACAAGAGAAAAACTGTCAGATGTAAGATGCAAATCTGAGAATGGAATTATTACATTTGAATTCACTTTCCCTTTGGATCCATGATGCAGTGGAAGAGTAGAATGCAGGAATATTATAGATCCATCTTTACCATTGAAAATTGTTTGGGCTACTGGTGCCCTTTGGTCTAAAGAACGCTTAAGTGACAGAAATATGCATTCTCAGACAAGCAGTCGGACAATGTTAGTGCATTTGATGAGAGGTGCAGCTGAGGTTGACCAAGCACTTCACCCTGTTTTAACGGTTCATGGATTTATGATGTTCCTGGCATGGAAAATTCTGCTCCCTGGAGGAGTATTCATAGCAAGATATTTGAAACACCTAAAAGGAGATGGTTGGTTTCAGATCCATGTAAATTTGCAATATTCTGGTATAGTTGTGATGCTACTTGGATTGCTTTTTGTTGCAGCTGAAATCAGAGGATTTCACATAGAATCTCTGCATGTGAAGTTTGGTGTGGAAGCTATTTTTTTGAATGCTGGAAGCTAGTCAGTGCTTACTTGCGCCCCAAGAAAGCTGTTGCAGGGGAGCAATCTTCCTCAAAAATAATTTTGTGGGAGTACCTGCATGTAGCTACTGGAAGAAGTGCACTTGTGATTGGGATTATAGCTCTTATAAGTGGAATGAGACAACTTGGAGACAGATATGGTGGCGAGAATGTGAGAGGGCTTAACTAGGCTCTAATTCTATAGTTTCTATTTGGTGTTGTGGCTGTGGGTTACTTGGAGTACTGGGAGTCTAAAAGAGGAAAGAAATTCATAATTCCACCCAAAAGCGATTGGGTTATGGGAAACCATGAAGATGATGACTCTATAGATCTCTTGCATCTAAGTGTACCACCTGGTGAGCGAGGCCTTCACTGATCTGAAGGAATGGAAGTTCAATTACAACCCTTGTACTAGTTTTGTAGTTAGTGGTGCTACAATCCTTTGTACAGGTAGTCAGTTGTGCTCGTATTTTTTGGCCCTTGGAGAATTTGACATAGCTTTCATTCTTATGGCATGCCATTAACTGTTTCATTGAGGCGCCATATAGATTTATTTTAAGCATTTACTTCATGGTGAAATATCTTGTCATTCGCTAAGAAATGGCATGCAAGCATATTAGGTATGGCTTGAGTCCTTTATAGATTTGAGATATAAATATTTGACAAGCAATGAGGCATTTTTTATGTTGAAGAGAAGCACCATAACATTTATGATGACCAGTGTAGAGCAATGAGTGAAATAATGTACTGGTATATAGTCCAAAAAAATTGGGTAAATTTTCTAATTGAAGAAAATTTTGACTATTCCCCATGGTTATCAAAATATCAAACTAACAGGTAAAATATATTCAAGCTGCATTTTTACTCAGCCTTTTCATTTTGTGCATTTCATTTTGTGCCTCCTTGGCTCTATATGTAAGCTAGCCTTGAGATCACGGAAATTTGTGTATATCATTTTACTATTCTTGTCCCATTTCACTTTATGTTTGCAAAGTATTGACAGAAGTTGTAATTGAGGGCGAGCAATATCCACCGTGCGGTAGAGTGTTAAATGCAACATGGGGTGGTGTGTATGCAGTTGGATCTAAATTTTTTTATATCCAACTGTGTACACACACTAGTACAAAATGAGAAATTAATGACTAAAAAAATGACTAAAATTCGACCATAAACGACTATTTTTGAGTCGGCGACTAATAGTAGCTAATTTCCACTATCTTATAGCTAGTCGTATTTCACTTAGTCATTAATAGCTTGACTTATTAGTCATTGATAGTCAACGATTTAGTTATTGATTTAGTCATTGATTTAGTCACGAATTTAGTCATTGATTTAGTCACGGATTGCAGCAATTAATGATCAAATATATGACTAAATAAACTACTAGATGATAGTCAATGATTTAGTCATTGATAGTCAATGATTTATTCATTGATTTAGTCACTAATTGCAATAATTAATGGCCAAATATACGACTAAATAAACTACTAGATGACAACATATTAATGACTAAGCTAAATACGACTAGATACAGGAAATTAGCTTCTAATAGTCGTATATATGTGAATTTAGTTGTTTTCGTAGTCACAAATTTATGATAGGGTACATAGGAATCGAACCACCAACCTCCTGCCTATAATTAGGCAAGTGCTCTACCATTGAGCTAGCACCCTTTAAGAAGTTGTTATTGTTTGATAATAATGATATTCAAACAAATTTTGCATCATTCAAGCATACAAAGTAATCATTATCAAGTTACTATAGATCCATAATGCAGGCTTACCATGTACTAGTCCTTCAAGTCATTTTTGCACTTAATAAAAGCATTTGAAAGACCTGAAGGAATATTACAAGGTAAGCCATTATGTATCTATAGTAACTTGATAATCATTATTTTTTATGTTAATTCATCACATTCTACAGAAATAAATCTTTTCAATGGTAATCAATCCAAGCATTAGTGTGTTCGACAATCCAATCTCTCCTTTGAGTAAACAATTTAATTGCATTGTTATAGCTAATCTCCATGCAATGATCAAGCTTTTAAACTTCAAAGTTTTCCCCAACAATGTATTTCAACCAAAATCCAACCTATACAAAAATTATACAAGAATACTCACAGAAAATATTGGCATGCTTTTGTTATTTGAGTGCCACTCTAAGTAATACTTCTTAAAATCAAATGATACTAACAGAAGTATTTTCAAATCCAACATATATAACAAAAAAATGTAGAAGAAATACTTCAAAGAAGACAAGGGGAATATATTGGAATGCTTGTACTATTTCAGTGCCACTATAAGCAAGATTTCCTGCAATGAAAGGATATGAATAAGATTAATTTCATCTCACAACCAAAAACATTTTCATAAGATCATAACCATCAATGTTATGAAGTTTTTGTGGGGAATGATTTTCCCATATAAAGGGATTGATGTCACAATGATCTATAGAAAGAAAGGTAAGTACATCCAAGGTCAAGAGATTCCATGCTCAAAAATGTCTTGAATTAACCCCACAACCATTTCCCACCCAAAGTTATGTTGCAAAAGGAAATGCAACATTCACAAGGAAATCACAGGAGCTCCACAGATTGCTTTCAAAGACCCCATAAAAAAATGATGCTTACAAACCACCAGTCTGGGTGGTATCCAATCATAATCAAACTTTTTATAACCTATTTTTTTATCCTAATAGTATTGTATTTTAGTCAAGTTACCCAGAATCCCAATGGGCTAGCTCAATTGGTTTGAATCGACCCATTTCAAGACATAGATTGCAGATTGTGTTTAGAGACTATCAAAATTAAGCTTCTAAACCACTACTCTGGCCAGTCTCCAATCATAATCAAACATTTTATATCCCATAGTCTCCTTATCCTAGCAGTATTGTCTTTTAGGTAAGTTACCCAAAAATCCCAATGGGTTAGCTCCATTGGTTTGAACTGACCAGCTTCAGGGAAGAGGCTGTTGAGAGGTCACGGGATCAATTCCAGTAGAGTACCTTTGGATTAGGATCACATGTTGTACTCAAACGGTATTTACCCAAGGGCCCATAAGCCATTCAAGGAATGTGAGGAATTTCCTAGAGGGTTTCCCCAAAGACATTTTCCATAGAAAAAATAAAGCAAGTTACCCAAAAACAAAAACTCAAAAAGAGAGGGGGAAAGAAGAAGAATAGCAACAATGCTAGACAATAGATTGGCATGAGAGTAAGCAACCATTTCCAGATGACCTCATCAAACTAACAGGAGCAAGTCAATGTTAAAAATAAAATACATTCACAAAGTGCATCCATAAAAGCATCAACCAATCATGAAAAAAGGCATTATATAAGTTAATAGAACAAAATAGAAGACATTTTATTTACTTACGCTTTGAAATATCCTTCTAAATGCGTTTAATATCAATTGTTGAAGGAAACTCCATAAATGGAGCTGTGTTTATTACAGCAAGTTTATCCCCTTCTGCAAGGTCCACTGCTCTAGCTGGGGATTCAAAGTTAAAAGAAAACAGTTGAGTTCATGTCACCACATTCCATAACTTGACAATATGATCTGCACTGCTATTATTAAACGTGTAGAATCCCTTACATCATGTACCAGCAAAAATATCATTTAGTTTCAATATTCCAAACAATTGATTTCAATATTCTCAAATCCTTGAATCATGGGAATTCAAACATTCATATAAATAGATAAAAATTAAACAAGACCCAAAATTATTAAGAAGGCACACGGCTCCATAAAATCATTAACACTGTTAATATTGCATGGGTACTATAAGGTGCAGGGCCAGGTACAGGTGTTACAATAAGGATGAAAATTTTTGGAACTACATGTAGGAGAGCACATTGTGTTTTCTTTATAAAAGAGGAAGTCATCAATATGCAGATACAGCAGGTACAAGTATATCCTGGGGGAGCGTGGGGGGTATCAAAGTACCCATCCTTAAGCCAATATCTACAGTATAAATTTTAAAAAATATGTCTCCTAGGTTTTCCATTCATAGACTTTTGACATATTCAAAGTTTTAGACTTAGGTAAAATGCATATATTCCTAATCATAAATACAAAATAAGAATTCAAATATTCCATGCAACAACTTTCAGAATGACTTAACATGTTGACCACATTAACAATAAATTGACAATCTTGTGACAAAACTTTAATCAAAATCCTTGGTAAAGCCAGACAAGTTGAATATTATCATGAACTACCACATCTCTGCTAGAACAATGATATAAATCTACAAGAAAAGCGGCATTAACATATTATCATAGTGATTTTGTTACAAACCATAAGAAATGGAATTTTTCCCCAGATTTGTATGATCAGGTAGGAAATACATATTATAAAGACTGGAATGCAACAAGTGTGTATTCATGGAATTTAGATGGTTGTTCAGAACAATAAATCAGGACTCTTGTTAATTCCATGATGGTATGTTATAGAACGTATGTATCTTATGACAACAATCTAGTTAATGCTCGTAGAAAGCTAATGGTTGGCTTTGAAGGAACATTACAGAATTGGTTCTATGCAAAACAAAAAGAAGATCCTAATCTAATGAATCTTTGGGAAAGTGTGTTTCTCATTAACGAAAATGGAGCTACAATTCTTGACTCATAGGGTATTGCTTAGAATAACATGCTTGGTTGCATGTTACATTATATTCTTGAAAATTTTGTTGCGTATCCTACTGCTGACAAACAGATTCAAGCCATGTTTCTATCTAAAATAAATGTGATGACTTGGAAAACTTTGAATTTCATTTTACTGAATTTCTCACCAGACTTTTCAGAATTGATGATCCATTTAATCCTAAATGGAAATTGACATTTCTTGCTACTCTTCCAAATTGGTTTGCAAAGAAAATCACTAATGTTCTTCCTGATGATGCGACTAAATATGCTTGGGGATTTATAAGGCAAGAAGTGATTGGTGAAATTGTTTCTACTTGCAACCAAATGAAGATGGCCAGAGATGCTTCAGACTCCTCCAAAGGCTATAGCTACAATAAATTGTGCAAGCAACACCATATTGCTATTGGTTCTACTTCCAAGCCAAGAAAGAAGAAGCATCATGAAAGTTCTTCGCCTCCAGCGTCAAACTTTCAGGGTGGAAGGAGACATGCTTCAAGAAAAATAATTGTGCACAAAATAAAGCCTCTATTTAAAATAACTGAAACGTTTACTGCTCCAAAAGGAAATTCTCAAAATAAAGCCGTGATCTGTTACAGATGTGGATCTCATGATGGTCACACGGCTCCAAACTGTCCAACTCTGAAGAAGCAGTGAAGACAAGATAAAGAGTCTAAGAAAAAGACTTGAGTATTTTACAAGAATAACAAGGAAAAATCAATGTCCTAGATATTCCTAATGATTTCATCAAATTGAAGAAATTGTTCAGAACGCAAATGATCAAATATTTGAACAACAACTTGTTAGTTTTTCAACATTAAGCTAGCATTATTAGGATCTTTAATTGAGAGAATAACATACACAACAATCAAACACAAGAGACAATGAACACAGTGTTTTTACTTGGGGAAACCATAAAGGAGAAAACCCCACAACTTCCTTAGAGATAGAATCAACACAAAAGGTAAAACCTCAAAACAGTAAGATGCACTCCCGACAGAAGTAATCTTCTTCTTGTCTAGCCCCAGTGTCTTCTCCTTCCTCAACTATGTGCTACACTTTAGTGTGTATGAATTGTGTGTCAAATAGAGACTCCAAATCTCTATTTATACTAATCCTGGCATGACTAAAACCCTACCAGGGCCGACCTCTACTAGGAGAGTCTAATAACCCTAGTGCTCCGGAACTGGGGGGACTTTAACCCTTAGACAATCAGAGGGTTACCCACTATGACTTGACATGACTTGTTTACATTATATATTCTATGGATCGGAACATTAGGGCATGCCAACATGACTCAATTACATAATAGATACATCCCAGAATAAACATTGGGTTACAAGACATAAGATACATAGATGAATACATTCTAAAGTTACAAATACATCAACACTCCCTCTTAACTAGGAAGGTATTCTTTCGACACAATTTTCAGCACTGGTCTTCTTCTCTGCATCAACTAGATCATCTTTTCATATTCATCTTCAAGTCTTCTTCATCTTCATGCCATCTTCTTTTCAGGGTCTGGATCATCACTGCTGGATCTGGATCATCATCACTGGATTGGATCTAGATCATCATCACTGGATTGGATTTGGATCATCACTACTAGATCTGGATCATCATCACTGGACTGAATTTGGATCAACACTCGATCTGGATCATCACTGTTGGATCTGGATCATCACTCGATCTGGATCTCTCGGAGACATCATAACTGGATCTGGATCATAGCTCGATCTAGATATCATCTAGTCATGATCATGTGTGCTATCTCATGATTCTTCTCATCACAAGAATTTCTACAGAGCCAGCCTTCTTTCATGCTGGTTGTAGGCCTACCTCCTTGTAGGTCTTTGGTAGCCCTTATATCTGACCTACTCGTCAGAATGGCCAACACTCACATCTGACCTGGTAGGAACCAAATCCTACAACCTCATTAGAAAGGCGGTAGCACTTATATTTAATCATATAGGACCTAATCCTATAATCACATCAGAATGGCCAGCACTCACATCTGAGCTACTCATCAGAAAGGCGGTAGCCCTTATATCTATGTAGGAGCTCATCCTATACCAGAATGGCCAACACTCACATCTGATCTACTCGTCAGAAAGGCACAACACTCACATCTGACTTGGTAGGAACCAAATCCTACACCCTCGTCAAAATGGCCCCCAGTCCCAGACTGAGCTACTGGTAACAGATCAGGTGCCTCCACTCTCCCGGAGAGTGAAAGTAGCCCTTACATCTTTCCTACCCGACAGAATGGCCAGCACTCACATCTAACATGGGAGGAACCTAATCCTTTAGCCATGATAGAATGGCTCAGCCCTTACATCTAACATGCTCATTAGAATGGCAATAGCCCTTACATCTGACCTACTCGTCAGAATGGCCAGCACTCACATCTGACATGGAAGGAACCAAATCCTCTCACCATGATATAATGGCTCAGCCCTTACATCTGACCTGCTCATCAGAATGGCTATGGATCTCAGCACTCATATCTGTCATGGAAGGAACCAATCCTCTCACCATAACAGAATGGCTCAGCCATTACATCTGACCATGGAAGGAGCCAATCCTCTCACCATGTCAGAATGGATATGGGACTCATCACTTTCCCTTGGAGGAAACCTTGATCTGGAGAACACCAAGCTTCTCCCTGAAGTACTTGAACTTCACCTTGGCTAATGGCTTTGTCAACACATCATCTATCTGTTCCTCCATCGCAACATACTGGAGCTTCATTGCTCCCCTCTGCACCATATCCTTGATATAGTGACAGTTGATCTCGATATGCTTCGACTTGTCATGGAACACTGGATTCTCTGACAACTTCACGCAAATCTTGTTGTCACAATGTATACAAGTAGCATCTAACTGGACATCAAATAAATTAGATAGTAGCTTCCTTAGCCATACTACCTCACAACTAGCTGAACAAGCTGTGACATACTCTGCTTCAGCTGTACTCAGTGCCACATAGGATTGCTTCCTGCTAAACCAAGAGATCACGCCTAATCCCATACTGAAGCAACACCCTGAAGTGCTCTTCCTATTGATGGCACTACCTGCCTAATTTGAATCAACATAACCCTCTAGGTTAATCTTCTGATTCACATCGTACTTGAGCCCATAGTCAACTGTACCCCTCAGGTACCTCAGAACATGATTTGCACCAATCAAGTGAACATTTCTCGGATCTGTCAAGAATTGGCTCAAGGTGTTCACATCAAAGCAAATGTGTAGTCTCGTGTTCATCAAGTACGTCAAGGACCTAATCATCTGACGATACATCGTAGCATCAACCGATTTTGATGAAGCATTACTCAATAGCTTTAGGTTCGATGCCATATGTGTGGCCATAGCCTTGCAGTCCATCGACCCAAACCTCTTCAGGATCTCTACTGCATACTTTCCTTGTCCAAGGAAGATTCCATCTGCACTTTGCCACACCTCCATGCCTAGAAAATAATGCATCATACCCAAGTCCTTAATTTCAAACTCAGTAGCAAGATTTCTCTTCGTATCAGCAATCAACCCATCCCTACCCATCACAAACAGATCATCTACATATAGTGGGAGCATCACTGGGTTGCCATCTTCAACCTTGTAGTAAAGGTTGGAATCTGCTTTACTCTTAGTAAATCCCATACTGGATAGAAAGCTATCAATTTTTCCGTACCATGTCCTGGGTGCATGTTTCAAACCGTACAGGGCTTTCTTCAATCTGCACACATGAGACTCCCTGTCATGTGTCTCAAAACCGAGTGGTTATTCTACATACACTTCCTCTTCCACTACACAATTCAAGAAAGCAGTCTTGACATCCATCTGGTGTATCTTCCATTTCATCACTACAGCCAGAGCAAGTACTGATATGATGGAAGTGTATCTAGCTATAGGTGCAAAGGTTTCTTCATAATCTATTCCTTCTTTCTGAGAGAAACCCCGAGCCACAAACCTTGCCTTATATTTTTCAATGCTACCGTCTGCAGCATGCTTGATCTTGTAGATCCATTTGGAAGTTACAACTGACTTCCCTTTTNGAGAACCCCCGAGCCACAAACCTTGCCTTATATTTTTCAATGCTACCGTCTGCAGCATGCTTGATCTTGTAGATCCATTTGGAAGTTACAACTGACTTCCCTTTTGGTCTTGGGACAACATCCCAAACATCATTCTTCATGATCGACTGATACTCTTCGATCATAACATCCTTCCATTCTTTCCGTTCTGCTGCTTCTTCATAACTGGAAGGTTCTTTATCAATGAAATCACATAGTAAAGCTACATACCCGGAACAGGATCAGGTCCTCTTTCTTTCTCTATGAGTCTCCTCTGGAGCTCCATATATTTCCGCACCTTGGATAAGTTCTCGTACCTAAGCAGGTTTCCTCTTATGAGGATTCTTCTCCAGAGGTGGATCTACAGGTCTTTGTGGTTCTTCAAATTCTCGATCTTCTTCTTGAGCTTCTTCGTTCATGGTTGTATCATGAATTCTGGGTGCTTCTGCTTCTGCTTCTTCAGATTATTCAGCATGTCTTTTTCTAGATTTGTTGTAAGCTGTGTCTTCATCAAATGTCACATCCCTGCTGATGTCAATCTTCTTGTATCCTGGGAAATATATTATGTAAGCCTTCGAGCTTTCAGAGTATCCCACAAATATACCCTTATTTCCTGAAGGATCTAATTTTGTTATCTTCTCTCTTGGGATTTGTATGTACACAGGACAGCCGAATATTCTGAGATGGCTGACTTCTAGTTTCTTGCCGGAGAAGACTTCTTCAGGAGTCTTGTTTTCGAGTACTCTATGTGGAGTACGGTTCTGTACATACACCGTTGTTCTGGAAGCTTCTACCCAAAGATGCATAGGAAGGTCTTGATCATGAAGAGTTGCTCTTGCAGATTCCATGATAGTTCTGTTCTTTTGTTCCGCAATCCAATTCTATTGTGGATTATAAGGAATGGAAAACTCCCTCTTAATCCCTGATTCTTTGCATAGTTCTTTGAATTCATTTGAAGTGAATTCTCCGCCATTATATGATCGAATGGTCTTGATCTTCTTTTCAGTATGGTTCTCGATCAAGGCTTTGAATTCCTTGAATTTGCTGAATACTTCATCTTTGTTCTTCATGAAGTAAACCCATGTCTTCCTACAAAAATCATCAATAAAAGAAACATAATATGCATACCCGCTTAGTGAGTTTGATGACATAGGACTGCATACATCGGAGTGGATGATTTCTAGTATTCCTTTCGCTTTGCTTTCACTACTTGGAAATGTCTTCTTTGTATTCTTTTCTTTTGCACATCCTTTGCATACCCCATCATGTTTTGCTTGGATTTCTAGATGACCTTCGATGCAATAGGTAGTGCTCTGTAATGCACATGTGCAAGCCTTCTATGCCAAAGTTCACTTGGCTCTCCTGTGTCATGGACCAAGGCTTGTTCTATATGGCCCTTCAATTTGTACAATCCTCCTTCTTGTTCTCCAATCACTACCGCATCATCGATATTCTTTCCTTTTGGCCACATGATGACTTGACCATCTATGAATGCAACCCGCATTCCTTTTGCATCTAATGCTGATATGGAGAGGAGGTTCTTCTTAAGTCCTGGTACAAACAATACTTCCTTCATTGTTAGAGATTTACCAGAGTCTAGTTTATAGGAAGATTCCCCACTACCTTTTATTGGATATTGGTAGTCATCTCCTAGCTTCACCTTGTGAGGTGATTCATGTTCTATCAGTCTCACAAAGGATTCCTTGAATCCGGTCATGCGTTTGGAAGCCCCACTGTCTATAAGCCAATCATCACCTCCATGAGTAATGTTACCTGTGAGAGTGGAGATCAAAACATATTCATCCTCGCTTGAAGAATCTTCACTTTCATATTTGGATCTTTTCTTGCATGGTTCATCATCCTCTGCATCATGAGCATGATGTCTTCTTTTGTTGCTCTTCTTTGTTGGATTTGGTTTCTTAAGACAATTCCTTGCATAATGTTCTGCTTCATCACATGTATAACATATGATCCTAGATAAATATTTTCTAGTGTAATCTTTTTGAAAGTGCTTACCTCTGAAGTGTTGAGATCTTCTTTTGGTTGACTTGGAGTGAGACTTGGAGTGTACCGTGAGAGCTTGATCTTCACTTCCCATCTTTTCTTCTCGAGCTACTATCCAAGCTTCTTCTTCAGAGCACTCTTTCCATAGTCTGCTGAACTTGACTAACTTCTTTCTAGCACAGATTCCTTGGATGAAAGAATCCCATGACCTAGGAAGGCCATTCAGTGTTGTCATCACAATCTCTGCATTTTCCACTTCTTCATCAACTGCTTCTAGTTGTTCTTTGATCTGAGAAACTCTTGTGAAATAAGATTGGATTCTTTCTGCATTCTGAATCTTCACATTTTTCAGTTGGTTTCTCAGAGTGGTTTATGTTCTTCCCTTCAAACAATTTGGTTAGGGCATAAAACATAGCTTTAGGTGTCTTGAGAGAGGACACCTGTGGGATAAGGTGATCCTTGATAGAATCGACAATGATCCTCTTTGCCATAACCAAATTCTTCTGATGCAAGGCCTTAACCTCATCTCCCTCTGGAACTGAAACCTCCTCATGGATGTAGGAGTCTAACTCATTCTCTTCCAGGACCAGTGAGATCCTATACTTCCAATCTCGGAAGTTATCAGCTCCCTCAAGCTTTTCTTCAAGCTTGGTATGATGAGACATCTTAACTAATAACCTCAAATGGAAATACAAATGAT
Organism: Pseudotsuga menziesii; assembly: GCA_001517045.1. Classification (NCBI taxonomy): domain Eukaryota; kingdom Viridiplantae; phylum Streptophyta; class Pinopsida; order Pinales; family Pinaceae; genus Pseudotsuga; species Pseudotsuga menziesii. The sequence goes on from LPNX010137922.1 coordinate 13,759, forward strand.
TTTAGATCTTACCAGGGTCAAGATGTCGGATCTGAAACTTGAGTTGAAATCTTGCAGAGCTGGTTCAGGAGCAAATTAGGGTTTTGCTTTTCTAGAGTTTTGTCCACCCAAATGTCTTGAAATTTGTCCCTAACTTCGATTTTGGGGAGGAGATCAATCCAGGAATGGGCTCACTGAAAAATTCCTCTTCTGTGAAAAGCCCTAATTTTCGACAGTAGTGATAGGTCTAAAACTGGAAAACCTCAAAATTGGATTCTGCTTCGACAGAAATATGCGCCCTAGGGAGGAGAGTTATTCCACTTAATTTTGCTGAAAATCTGTGGAGGAAGATTCACAAACTAGGAAGCTTTAGTTCTTGCAGCTGCACAGTGTCTTCTTCTCAGGTTAGCTCTGATACCATGTTAGTTTTTCAATATTAAGCTAGCATTATTAGGGTATTTAACTAAGAGAATAACAAGCACAACAATCAAACACAAGAGACAATGAACACAATATTTTTCCTTGGGGAAACCATAAAGGATAAAACTCCGCAACTTCCTCAGAGATAGAATCAACACAAAAGGTAAAACCTCAAAACAGTAAGATGCACTCCCGACAGCAGTAATCTTCTTCTTGTCTAGCCCCAATGTCTTCTCCTTCCTCAACTATGCGCTACACTTGAGTGTGTATGAGTTGTGTGTCAAATAGAGACTCCACCTCTCTATTTATACTAATCCTGGCATGACTAAAACCCTACCAGGGCTGACCTCTACTAGGAGAGTCTAATAACCCTAGTGCTCCGGAATTGCGGGGACTTTAACCCTTAGGCAATCGGAGGGTTAGCCACTATGACTTGACATGACTTGTTTACATTATAGATTCTCCCGATTGAAATATCGAGGCATGACAACATGACTCAATTACATAATAGATACATCCTGGAATAAACATCGGGTTACAAGGCATAAGATAGATAGATGAATACATTTTGAAGTTACAAATACATCAGCACAACTGTATCAACTTCAAGCTGATTCTAGTTCAAAAGAAGAAGATGAACAATATGAAGAATGCAGTGATCCAAATTGTACTGCTTTTCAATCTAAATATGAATCATGTGCATGTACTGACCCTGATGTATGTTCATGTAATGTTCTGAATATGTCCAGTCCCGATAAAGGAAAAATATCTCTATCTGGAAAAGATATCCTTATAAGAAATCTTATTGAATCCATGATTGGAACATCTAATCCTCAGATCATAACAATGTATCAAACAATGCTGATAGAATAGTTGGATGGAACTGAAAAGACTAAGAGAGATAAGAAGCCAAATGATATAAATCCAGGTATGATTCTTCCTGTTGTATCTATATTCTCTCTTGATGGTATAATTTCTCATTTCTGAAATAAATATGATGAAAATGAAACAATTCCTAGCACTATTGCTGAAGTGTATAAGGAAATCAAGTTTTTGAAGAATTAAATGAAATAAATCAAGAATGAATGTAGTATCATACATCAACAGAATTATTCTAATACTACTACATAAAGTTCTTTTCAAGGTCCTATACCTCAACCTCTCGTTCCAGCATATTTTGCTCTGGCTAACTGGATAAACCATACTGTACCTTGGAAATTTTCTCCACTACCTAATAATTCAGTTATACAGCCCATGAATTCTCCTGAAAAACCTCAACCTGAAACTAAGCCTGATGTTGAACCTCGATTTGAATATTCAATTTCTGTTGAACCTTCTTCAGATCCTAAAGGGGAATTATAATTCAATATGATTACTAAAATAGATACCGACGTTCCTCATATCATCAAAATGAAAATCATTTTTGCAGGAAAAATTCAGTATTGGAAAGTTCGTATTGATGCAGGTGCACACTGCAAGGATGAATGTAATACATCCTTCTCTAGTCCCATACGGTCTTAGACAAGAAAGCTCACTTACATAAGTCAAGACTGCTAACAGAAACTCCAACACTCCATATGAAACATCTCTGAGTGTTTTTCTTACAGAAGATGTTGGCATGAATATTACAGCAATCCTTCATCCCAATCTAAATTGTCGTCTTTATTTGGGAACTCCATTCTTGGCCAAAACATTTACAAATGGTATGGAATACAATCAACATCAAAAGAAATTGGGTATGTTCTTCCACTATCGATCTCAGAAATTATGTTTTCCTTTCATAAGCATTCATTCTCCTAATACTCTTCATAGAATGGAAATATTGCAAGAAAGAGTCATTGAACTTCATATTGTTGCTGAAAATCTGAGAATAAATGAACAACTGCTTGAGCCAAAGAACATACAGAAAATAAAACAAATAGAAACTTTCTTGTTTGAATGTTGTGATGATTTTCCAAATGCTTTCTGGGAAAACCAAAGAAATTAAGTTTCTCTTCCTTTTGTTAAAGGTCACCACATTGTCCCTCACAAAAGCAAATTCATTGCAATGAGCATAGAGGAAATAAAAAATTGCAGAGAAGAAATTGCCAAGATGTCATCAATAACATTACCTAACTTCGTTGACTCTGCTGCATCATCCTTATGGGAATTGAAACCCCATACATGGATGCATAGTCTATGACACTTCAAGGAAGTTGCATTTAGAAATGAATTATACCAATCAATAACATCATATTTTTGTATACTAGTTAACTCATCTGCTTTGAGCTTCAACATTTCAAACAAGTACGTGATCAATAGAATCTAATATATATTTCTGATTACATTATGAACATAGATATTAAATATCATTTTTTCTTATAAAGCGGTTGAAACATTAAATGTGTTCCTAGCTTTGTCACTTGCATCACATCAAAACCATAAAACCAATTCCCATGGTTCCCAAAGCTTGGAAGCAAGAAATTGAGTAGGGCCCACACTTCCTGAAGATTGTTTTGAATTGGGATACCAGTCAGCAAGAGCCTCTGCAAATACGATACCTGTGAAGCAACATGAGACATTCTTTAGTAACACTGCATCTCTCATTTCAATTCTCTTCTTCCACAGGAGTTCTTTGTATTGTATATAAGTTAATACCCCCACTTACCACTAGACCCACATCCCAACGGACTTTTGAGAAGGCACTTTTCAATTTCAACTCAACATATGAGAGTAATGTTTCAGACATTTTGTATTTTTCTTTGGTCTATACTACTTCCTTGTATGTCCACTTTTGATGCCCATTCAAATACTTTTCTTTCATGCTTGAGATAAATTTGAGTTTATTACTTGAGAATCTTGGACAAGATCCTATAGCAAGATATATAGTACTCTTGCAATTTATTTGTAAAATCTTGAGTTTGCATGATCTCCAAAGTGTTCAATATTTGTTCAAGAGGCATAAAATAAAAGGAGACATATTCATTTCTTTAAGGACTGGAGCTTCTCTAAGCAAGTATTGGTGTCGTTTTAATCCTTAACGTACTAGAAGCAACACTGAAAATGAGAATTTAGAATGACGCAATATTGAAAACTAATATTGGCAATTTTCATAGGCAGCTATATTGAGAAATAATGTTGGCACCTTTCATAGGGAGCTCTCTTTAGTAATTTAAGTGTTGCAAAATGATAATCGATCTGGTCAAGATGTTTATGTAGATAGAAAAAGGAGATGAACAGAGAAGGGAAAGTGGAGTGGTGAAGTTTTATACTAGAGAGAAACTACTAGAACCAATCACTTGGTCCATGCTTACCAGCATTATTGCTTGAGATATAAATGTAATTGAAGAATTGTGGGCAAGACTGCTTTACAAAGAATATAATCTTTCATTTTGTTAAAAAATGAAACACCTTTAGTCAAAATGTACAACTAGACAAGGGTCTATAATGATGAAAATATAAAACATTTATCTAAGGCATGCAAGTAGGTGGTATTGTGAATATACTTTGAAGGGAAACTGGTTTTGATGGTTTATATAAAGCTCTGGTTTTCACAGCGTTAGCAAATTTTTCATTGGAAAATTCTAGATTCAGGCTATGATAATACTGTATTTTTCTCTTGTATTATGATGAATTGTTATAGAAGAAAGAGATGAATGAAAATACCAATAGTGCCTAGGTTTGATGCTTGGAAGATCATTTCAGATTTATTAATTAAATGGTGTGCTTTCATTTGGACACTGCTTTTTCTCCAGGTAAAAAAGATGCTAAATTTTTTCTTATGGGATAAAGTACATCAGAAATTGTGTCAAATTAGATAGATAGATTGCAGTCAGTGATGCTGTTAATAGCCCAATTAAAAAATGCATTGTATTATTTATGCCATTCCAAATCTGATCATACTTCTCAAGTTTAATAGTGATGATATTAAAATAGGAAGAGTCTGTAAATTTCAGTGCTTTGGCTTGCCTCTCCTAGGTAGGGATTTTGCATTTGGTATATGATGATACTATAGCCGGAATAGACTGTAATGTCTAGTGCTTGGGATAGCCTCCCCTAGTCAGGGACTTGGTATTTGGTATACTTTTGTTTTTACTATTTGCAGAAGAGTTCACCATTTTAAATGAACTTTAAAAGAGAGTTAAATATATATCCTTTTTGCATTCAAAACCATTTGATATAAAAATTCACCTAGGCTATGAAATTTCATACACTATATTGGAGTAAAGTAGTTATCTAGATGTTTTTATTTCATTTAATACATACTTCCAATTAAATCTAATCATAGATATTTGTTAGATGTGCAACTATAGGGGCTTTGAATTTAGTACACATATTTTTTTGCTAATTTATCAGCAAGATTTTTTAATTTTCCATTGCCTATTTTAGTTAGAGACTTCACATTTAGAAGATTGTTTTATCACATTTAGAAGACGTTTTTTGTAGTTGAAATGAGTAGATAGCAGATGGGGCGAGATCTAGACAGGCCATCACTAAAGTCAATCTATTTCTTCTAGGTTTTATCATTAATTAGTAATAACCATTGGTTTTCAACAATTTCGTATTACAGCTCATCATTTAACATGTCAATCATGTAGAGCAAATCCCTTTCACATGCTCAAGTATCTAGCTGTTGAGGTAACTTTTATATATCTAAAAATAGCAATTGTAAATATCCATGCAAGTGATTTGATATTTTCCTCTTGCATGCACAACTAAGGTGGGTTGGAATCTATTATTTATTTCCTAAATTTCTATAAGAACAGGGATGAGAGGAATTTGAAGGCAAAACATATTTTTGGAGGACCTTTTTGCAGAAGCGAGAGACCACTCTTCTTCCATCTTCGAGGACCTATCACTACTTCTATCCCTAATTTTCCACAGAGTTGAGTGTAACCTATTATATCTTTGTTTATTATAATGCAAACAATCTCTTAAATAAAATATATTTTTGTCCATTTATGCTTGACATCCAATTTCTTGTGTTCATTGGTTATTATTTGTTAAGTAGAATTTACAGTGTATGGTTAATTATTTATGCACTTCTCTTGATTTTCCTTTGATTTGAGGGACATATTCACCCATGTTTCATTTCATATCTCATTATTGAAACTTACTTTGATGATTTGATCTCAAGCGTAATAACTTTTAATACATTATTTTCTTACTTTACTTTGGATTGCTCATTGGTAGCCCCAAGTGACCATAATCACTTTAAAATTTCAATACATTATTTTCTTACTTTGGATTGCTCATTGGTATCCCCAAGTGAGTTTATGTATGTATACTAATCCGTTTATAGGTTTACCTTTTAATAGCAGCATACATCCCCTAGGAACACCCTTCTAAGACTGAAAAAGCACCAATCTGAACAAAGAAACATTCAACCATGAAAGGGTTGTTTATGCTTACAGTTAATGAGTAGCTCTACCTGTGCAGGTTTGCAAGATAACAATGCCCTAGGTCTCATGGACATTTTTAGATTTGTAATGGTAGATTTGGTATATTGACTCATCATTTGGAGAGAGCACTTCACCTTAGCAAAGTTTTCTATGTTGATCTAGCCCTCTCAATAGCTAAATGTTGATGTTATGTGATGAGACTTGATGTTCTGCTGATGTTAGGTGGTTGCACTCCATTAATTCCTATGCCCTTTGCCTTTTTATCCTTAAGGGAGATTCATCAATTACATTACAATAGTTAGGGCACTGCAGCGCTATCTTTATCTATGGTCATTGTTCAACTCATATCATGAGGGGCCATCAATACTAGGACATCATGAAATTATGCCACCTAATCATCTAGGGAATCCTTATCCAAGAAGCATCATTCTAGCATTCTGAAATCCACAACATCCAACCTTCATGAAAATGCCACCCCATTGAAATCATGATGAAGATCACAAATGGACACCCATGTAAAATGGAAGGTAACAAAGGGCACAGTGAGTGAAGGCACACCACTAGTCATCTTGGGAGGCACATAGGAATTGCATAGACAATGGGGTGGTGCATGCATGTGCCAACTTAGGGTTTTCCTAAATTTATCCTTTGTTATTGTTAAATAAATCTAGAGGATTTTCCTAATATTGGAAAAGGTGTATGAGTCAGGTGGTTATATATTTAAGGGCAGGGCGCACTTCCATGGAAATATATCTAGTAGGGCACTCTTTCCCAGGAATATTACTCATGTATGTAGGCCTTAAATAGGTTGTCTATCATTAGTCCTAAGCTCTCTCTCCTATTCTATAAAGGAGGGATAACACATATTAGTTTTTTATTTCTTAAGAGTTTTGGCAAGAGATATGCTATGTGAGCTTATGTTTTCTGAGTTAATAGAAGCAAATGTAATTGACAGTTCATATTTCTAGTTGTTGTTAATGTTTTCAGTTTTTCAGTGTATGCATATCTAGTATTTAGATTCTACGGCTTCAATAGGAGTTTAAGCTTTTCATATCTAGTATTCAGATTCTAGTGCAGAACTGGGTCCATATCATGGTCAAGGAACAGATATCATCATTCAATAGAATGATCACTCAACTCTAGGTTGAGTCCACACCATAATCTCGGACCAGGTGTCCCCATTCTCCTAAGAGAATGGCTCTCAATGTTGCTCAGAAAAAATCAATGCATTGCAATTGACATTTTGCATTTTTTGTGATGTTTGCAACCATGTTCTTCTTACAACTGGGAAAACTGACTGATAAATGGTAGAAATTTTGTCTTGAGTGCACCAATGGCCAAGAGTGGTAGTTCAATAACAGTATGAAAATACTTGCAGGTGTTGATCAAGTTGAAGGGACATGCTAAGTCCTAACAATAAACACTCTATCATGTCTTAAGCCCAACATCATTGAAAAATTGAATGCAGGTAGACAGTGATGGATGATGAGGATCCTTTGCTAGAGGAGAATTTTCTCTACACCCTATTCACTTAAGCTGAGAAGTCTTGGATGGCAAGTGTTGCCTCAACAACTAGCTAGCAAGAAAAAAATCACTAGACTAGACTCTCCAATGGCTTTAAAGTGCAGCATGGAAAGAGAGAAAATAAAACACAAATTTAGCACTATAAGCTTTATGACGAATTATGGTCTCACAAAGTGACATGTCACAATGCTTCCATAGTGTTTTCTACAGGCCTCTTTGTTTGAAAGTAATAATATTCAGTGACCCCTAGTTTTGTAGGAAAACAACATGGTGCTTCTGTCATCTGATATATTCTGCAACTCAAATGTCCCTTATCCATGGCAAGTGAAGTGCAATGTGACATTTGATTTCCAAAAGGGAGTTAAGTAATATGGAATTTTTCATATTCTGGGACACCTCAACAACACAAACTTGGGCTATGCTCCTGTTACTTGGGAATTACATTTTTGTCAACTGACATGGGGAGGAAGTTGAAGATTCTTGCTCTTCACCTAGGTCTCAAGAGGAAGTGTTGTGTTGTTAGCCCCCCTTCCAACACATAGGAGCATAATTCAACCAAATTAAGCAGAATTCAACCAGACTATGCCCTTCCAAAAGAGAATTCAGCTAAGAATTTGATTCAGCTGAATTCTCCCTCAAATTCAATTTGATCCATAGAAATCCATATACAACCGTAATATAAACCATACACAATAACCTTTACATACAAAATTCAAATTTAATAATTATGAAACTAAGATGAACTTGACCTGATGACATTGAAAAATCAAAATATTTGGTAAATAAGTTTGGTTATGAGATCTCTTCCATATAGGGGCAACTTTTAGGAACACTCTCCCACGGGGGCTTTACTTGTTGGCCAATATCCTATCACGTTAGTTCATATTGTGGGTTTTAAAATTATAAAAAATCGAACCAATATATTGCAGGTATTGGGGGGATGAGGGGTTTAAGGTGGGGGTGGGTAGGGTGGTTTATAAGGATTGAGGTATAAAAAGGGGTGGGAAGGAGGTTTTAAGTATTGGGAGGGGGTTTCAACAAAAATATTTTGGGCCAATATCTCTCAAAATTAAGGGTATTCTTTAATATCCCATGATTGTATGTGCTATGTGAGAGGTTCACTAAGTGAAGTCCCCGTGCACTCTCCAAGAAATTTTAACTATCATTGGTATGTGTTTTCATATTGATGGCATGCATACTTTTCAAAAGAAATAAAAATGTTTTTTCCAACACATTTTTTCTGAATTGTATGAAATCCAAATTTGAATATGGTAACTGTGCTTAAAAGTACAACAAGTGACAATTGCAATGCAGGATATCCTAATGCATCTCCCAAAAAAGGAGATAACAAAACACAAGAATCTAGACTTGTACACGGGGACTTCACTTAGTGAACCTCTCACATAGCACGTGCGATCGTGGGATATTAAAGAATACCCTTAATTTCGAGAGATATTGACCCAAACTTTTTTTGTTGAAACCCCCTCCCAATACTTAAAACCTCCTCCCCACCCCTTTTTATACCTCAATCCTTATAAACCACCTTACCCACCCCCACCTTAAACCCCTCATCCCCCTAATACCTGCAATATATTGGTTTGATTTTTGATAATTTTAAAACCCAAAATATGAGCTAACGTGATAGGGTATTGGCCAACAAGTGAAGCCCCCGTGGACTTGTAAAAGGACAAATAATAGCCCAAGTGGTTCTATCAACCAGTTGTCAACAATATTATCGGGCATTTGGCCAGTTCCAGCCAACATGTGCCTAGTTCCAATACCCCGGGGTGAGACACAATAGTCAATGCCAACGGGTTTACTAGGCATGTCATCCACAAATGTGGGGAAGCATCCCTTGGGTTCCGCTGCAATATTTTCATTGGGGAAAAGAGAAAATAATAAAACCAACAAATAAAGTAGAAAATCCAACTATGTAAAACCTCAAAAAACAAAATGGTAATTTCAAAAGATGAGAATAACAACAGATAAAAATTTAGGTTAAAAAAATAAGAATGAAGCAAATAGATTGTCAGTTCACCAATGGTGTTGACACGAGTATCAAACTACCCAAAAGGTTAAAAAGTGTAAAGAGCAGGGGCATGTCTCCCATGATTTTGGAAAAACAATTATCCATCAGAGTTGGCACCTAAGCTGAAGGAAATATGCTCTAAGCACCTTCCCAAAGAGATAAGATGAGATAATATAATTTTATTAATGTCCAACAAATGACCACAATAATAGTCCAATGGGACTGAAAAAAGTATATCCAATGTAAATACAAAATGTGAGTATGTGTGAGAGAGGGAATCATTGTCAAGTGGTAAATCAGTTGTACCTTTATGTGGTTCAATGTCCCAAAGAATACTTCGTCCATGATTTTGTCAAAACAATTATTCATAAGAGTTGGCACCTAAGCTGAAGGAAGTCTGCTTTAACTACCTTCCTAGATAAATAAGATAAATCATAATATATGATCATTTTACTAATGTCCAACAAACGAACTACAGAAGTCGGTCAATTGGAACAAATGAGTACACTCAGTGTAAGCACAACGAGGAAGTGCAAAAATAAGAGAGAAAATGTGGGGATCGAACATGTCACCACACTAATGCAGCAACCAATTGGGGTTGTCTTGTGTGTTGTGAGAGACAGAGACAATAACATGTGAGTGGGCCTTGGTCATGTCGTAAACCAAATGCACTTTTATCACAAACAAAGATTCAACCCCCAAAGAACATAGTGTTAATATGGATAATTTGTGTTGTCTTGTGGTATTTCATTATTAACTGAGCCTAGGTGATTTGTTCAAGGCACCAGGAAAACAATACCAGGTGCAGCCCTGGAATAAAAACAGCAGAATAGCGCATCAAACAAAGTGGTTGCTTTCTGGCGCCCTGCAAGGGTTTTACTCTAAAGATTTATTTAAGATAAAATACGACCAAAAAATCATGGGGAATACTAAGATAGAAACTTGCCTGATTGTATACTTGGATGCAGTCCCCATAAGCATTAACATTCCAGATACCCAAATCGAATGCAGCCATGAGACCCTCCTTCAAAGCTGAATACTCAGCAACAACCCTGCTCAAATCAACCCCAAGCTGCTTCTGCAAATTCAGAATCAAATTATCATCCGGGTCGTAGATAGAAATGCCACCTCCCGTAAGAGTGTCCTAGCGATCACCGAGCCCTTCCACATCCTCAGTGCTGATGAGACCTTTGTAATACAAGTTAAACCACCTACCATCCATAGTAATCTGGTCGGCCTCGAAGGGTTTCTCATAATTGTCCCCAATAGTGTCCCACTCATCCTCTAGCATTGTTTGAATGCTGTGAGAAAATTTAGCGCCATGGCCTTTCCTGTAAGTTTCTTCGGACAGACGCCGCCTTTCCTCCTCGGATTGCTTGTGGTCGGTTACCTCCTGCTAAAATTTCTCAAACTCGAGGGCCTTCATTTTCAATAACACTGTCATGTCCCCATCATTGCCATCGCCCGTCTCAGAATGGCTGGAATTGCCTTCAGCATTGGAGGCATTGTTAGCGGCTTCATGGTGGAGGTATTGGGTTGTTCCCATGGAGGCCTCGAGGGCCTCCTGCAACTGTAACTCGAATGCATAATCGAGGTCGCTGCTCGCCACTTGGGATGTAGCCAATTCTATGTATTGGAAGAACGTTGTATCCAAGTCCAAATTTGCTATCCTACCTCTCCTTACAAAACCCGATTTTGACAAGGAAATCAAATGAAAAATAAATTCAAATCCAGGGGATTTAAAAAGGATTTTTTTCCTTTGACCTCTTCGGAGTGCTCCGTATAGAATTCCGATCCTCCATAATGTATTTATATATCCACCTACCGCTCTGGATTTAAAAAGGGTTTTTTCCCTTCAACCTCTTCGTGGCGCTCCATATAGAATTCTGATCCTCCACAATGTCTTTATATATCCGCCTACTGATTCCTGCATTCACTCTGATGCTTCTTTATTGACTTCGATGCTCACATCAATTTTGTGCTAAGGCAGTGATCAAATTTGCAATTTTGTGCCGAGGCAGTGATCAAATTCGAAGGGCGGGTCTTAATTTCAATTGGAAGGGCATTTCTTCTACCTCGAGCCCTTCAAGTCTTTGAATGGAAATGTACTTCAACATAATTAATTGTACTTCAATGGAGAAGTATAAATTAATTAAATCCTTTCACAAAAAAAATGCAAAAAATAAAATTGTTTTTTCAAATTTTTACAATTTTTAACATTGAGTATTCCTTACTTTAATTTTACAGTTTAATAACATAACAACTATTTTATTGTATTTTTTCAAGTTATAGCACACTTCATTATATAAAAAAACTACTCAGACCATGCCATAATCATATTGGAGCAATCACGTGCAATCTAAGATTGAAATATGTAAGGATGATAAGGATTGGGCACCCGATAAAAAATAATACACAACTCAGAAAACATAAAAAAAATTCCTACATACTAAGAAAGTTAGTAAAGTTAGCATAACCGAGGTCATGGCATCAAATCTTTTTGTTTAACACTTGTCGTGAAAGCATACATGTATGGGATGGAGGGGCAATGGAATCAAGCCTAAGTCAATTGAACCCTTGCAACTCAGTGCATGTCTTAATCTCAACAATCTGCCTTTTAAATAGAACCAAATTACCAAAATAAGTTTATTAATGGCTAGATTTAATAAAGTTATAGGTCTGAGTAAGTAAGGGCTCGGGGCTCTAAAATTTGTTGTCTTTTGTACGAGTCCATGACTCGGGCCTCTAAGATTTGTTGTCTTTTGTACTCGTCCACGACTCAGTGAATCGACAGTAATGGGTAGGAATTTAAGTTATTTAATGAAAACAATTAATGTGTATACCTCTATGTCGAAACCGTTTTCCATGCTGATGAAGGCCACTACCCTCTTTATTGTCTTACCAAAAGGCATGATAATGAGGAAGAAGACCTAAAATTATGGACTTCACCTTCAAAGAATGCCTTGCAATCACATTGGTGAGAAGTGATAAGAAGATCACAACAATCCAAGTAAATTTAATATGAGACTTACTTATAGTTGTCTCTTACTCTTTGCATCTTGACACATTTAATATTTTATGGTTGTCTCTACGCCTTGACCCAATTCATATTATAAGGTGAGGATTCGCATGCAAAATAATCCTTAGTTATGACTATAAGATGAGAATTTAAAGGGAAGAGGATGTAAAGAAAAGCAATTTTTATATGTATTTTGGTGGTGCTTAGGAAAAATGTTGTGAGAAACCACAAATGTTTGGAAGGACGAAGGGATTTTATATCACGATCATGCCACCCATCAAATTGAAGACTATTCTTGAGCCAACAATTTTTTTTTAAATTTTATTAATAACCATTGTTTCTCCATATTGTGCGCTCAATGACACATCTCTATAGCAAAGAGTAAATTGACCTCTGCACAGTTTGCGATCCTAGCTTCATGCCATTATTTGTATTTGCATGACATCGAGTGTTGCTTATAGTTTTCATGAGTCCATGATATTCATACAAGAAATGAAGTGTTGGAGAGGAGGACTCATCAAGCCGTCCTTTTGAATTTCATTTTGACGAAAAAAGACTGGACATTGGTAGCGAGGTTCACATAGGTAGTAGGCACAAAGCTTTGAGCTCGTTTCGGGCCTAGTAATAGACTAGTAGTTGTTCTTCTTTTATTATAGTCGTAGTTGTTGACACATTCTCACACTTTAGATTGCAGCCTCAAGTGACTTGACAGACAGAGTCATCCCAATGGCTAGTGCCTCGTAGTCATCAATGATTACTGGTCATCCTGCACAACTAAGTAGTGAGTGCATGACATGAGTGAGTGAGTGATTATAATTTATCATATTTCCAATATTTTGAATGATGAGTTTAACTTTATAGCATAGTAATTTCAGCATCTTCAAAAATTTATATGGATGGGTAATTTCAAATGTTTCCCTTCTTTTGAAATCCTGATATAAATTATGCCCTTCTTAATTGGAAGGGTAAAATTTAGATTTAATTTTTTTTTGAAGGACAATTTTAACTTTACACTTCTCGGAAGGGCTAGAACCCTTTGGAAGGGATGGGAAGGGTTCAATTTTGAACGCTAATAACAACCTCATTTGTATTTTTGTTGGCCCACAGAACAATGACCGGGAGTTTACTACTCAAATTAATGATTACTATATAGAAAGGGAAAATGTGAAACAACTTATTTCATCCATTTTTTTTATATTACTTTAGTAAACTAATTTATTTTTTTAATGATATAAGAACAAAATATTCCTTTGTAATAAGACAAAATATTCCAATGTAATAAGTTTTTTTTAACTTACTTTGCATTTTTTTAACTTCTTACACTAAAATAAAAACAAAGTTACAAAATTAATCAAGGTTTAAGCCAGAGAGATATACACCATGTGTGAATTCTTTTTTACCAAGTTGAATATTCAGAGAATTATAGCATTATATATATATATATAAGGTTGGTATATATATATATATATATATATACCAACCTTAAAGATACAAAACATGAAAAAATTAAATGTGAATGTGCTTGTGAGGGGGTTATAATACCTCATCTTCCTAAGACTCTTTCGAGATGAACATATCTTCTTATGAATCAACAACCCATTTTCCTAGTTGATAATCAACCATAGATTTGTTTTCTATGAAAACATATGCGTAGAAAAGTTTTGTGAAAGGGGTCATAAGTTCAATTATTTAATGAATTGCAACCTTTCGGAAGACAATTTCATTTTGGAAGCCCCTATTTATCCATTACACGAATTTTGAGAGTCCCAAAATTGTAATTTTCCATTGTTGGAGTGACAATAAAAAATGACCAACATAAATGACTAATTCATATTCTTCTAGCTAGTCATTTTTTTATGTCGTGACTAAATTAGTCGTTTATGTTAGTCATTTTTAACTTTGTCACTTATTATTTAGTCATATTTGTTAATTGGTGACTAAATTAGTCATTAATTTTAGTCGCTTATAGTTGGGTCAATCAAAATTGCTCATATCTAGTAGTAAATCACTTGAAAATCCTATGGTGACTAGAATTTTTAGTCACGCAGTAGCTAATTCCTCATTTTGTACTGGTGACACAACCCCACACAACATTTAATCCTGCGCAGCAGGGTGGATAATGCTCTCTATAATTGAGATACATCAATGGCCTTGCAATGATTGTTAGGAGCACTTTCTTGTCCTATATAGGGAGTTGAACTGTTTGCTCTCAGCTGTCCTTGATCAAAATGTTACAATGCTAAATTAAATAGAATAAGCAAAGTTGAAGAATATATCCCAGAATTAGCTATTTGAAGCCTTGTTACAAAACTTAGCTAGGTAGCCAAGTACTCCCATGGAAAATTTGGTTCAGCACAAAAAACAAACCAAACCGGTCAAATTTGACTCAGAAGCACCCATGGGTATTTTCTGATTTTTTCTTGGGGTCAGCAAGATTGACTGATGAAAGAATTCAAAATGCTTAACATCCCACTGAGACCAATTTTTTCTGCTCGACCTTTCCAAGTTTGTTACGATTTTATATCATAATTTATTGTCTAGCTATTACTTGTCTTTTCATGGGATGCATATGCTTTAGGGGAACTACTCTCATGCCGGCATACTGTCTTTTATAATAATGAACAATGACTACTTTTGGATTACAGGGATGTTCAAGAAAGTAGCATCCTTTTGGATGAAAATTTTGAAGTACGGCTCGTAAGCCTGAGTGAAGTCTGTCCACAAGAAGAAGAATCTCACCAAAGTGTGATAACTCGGCTACTCCGGATATCACAGTAAGTGTTTTCTGTCAATCTGTGCAACAATTATTTTTGAAAGTTTTTAGCCTTCATAAATGACCCTACATGTTGATATATATGTATCATCTATTATCAATATTTTTGGACTTGAAATTCTTCAGGGGTTTGAGTCTGGGCTTGACTGTACTCACCTTAACTATAGATTAGAACTTCTTAGGTGTGACGCTATAGGCACTCCTTAATGCTATTGCCGAAGGTTCTACTTCCTAGTTTCATGTCTCATTGACCTATTTTGGTCATTCATGGACTTTAATTTCATTTCATTACTCATGTTTGGTTATTTCAAGTAGTTTTGAGTGATAGCTTGTCTGTATGATGCAGTCCACTACTATACTATTAATAACTTCCATATCTCTATATAAAGTGCTTAAGATGTTATTTTCAAATACTTGACGTGGTTATGAAGCCAATATGCCTGGCCACATTCTCTGATTCCTATTATGCCTTTTTTCCCCTCTTCTGAAGTCTATTTTTTTCCCTCTTCTGAAGAGAATGGGATACCAAAGCCAAATTTGACAATTGGTTCTTGCCCTAATTTAGGATCTCAGCAAAAACAATTTAATATCTAGTTTGAAAGATTTCATTATATAATGTGTATGTTGTTGCTTTTCATGGATAAACGTCAAGATAAATTTACTGTAGCTTATTTTCAGTACTATCATTAAGGTTTTCTTTTCCCCTCTGTTTTGACAAAAAAATCAAGCAAAGTAATTGACAGTCTTCAACCTGAAATGGTATAATTTTCTATCTTTTATGAGGAAATAATTTCCAATAATTTACTATCAAAGTATTTTAGTGCACTTCCTGTGAATAGCAAATAATATTATGGATTAAATTGACATATATTAAATCTGAAAAAAATTCTATTTGAAGAATCCCAAACTTTAATCGGGTAAACTTTAGTTATAGCAGAACAATAAAAAGTGGTTCATTCCTATATTTATGAAAATGTTATCTTTTAAAGGAAGGGGGTGATTGTCATGATCAACTCAAGAGTTGGGAGATATAGTGCTGATTTCTAATTCATTGAATGTTCTTTTACATACAAGATCTCCTAGTAAAGTGTCCATGATGTTCTCCGGAACTCAAGACAAATGGGCTACGTTTGGAAAAACAAATGGGATACCTTTGGAAAAACAACATACCCTCCTGAGAAGGTAATACTTTGATTTAGTAGTTCGGTTTGCACTTCTCTTGTATATTTGTTTGTAATGTACCTTATTTAGAGCATAAAATTTCTTTCAACACAAGGCAAAGATAAGTCAAAAAGCTTTCTTACTCTTTGGTTTCCAATGCCTTAATATATCTATATGGATATAGAGGACCGTTTCATGTTATTTGTTTATTTGTACACTGGTAAAATAAATTGACAAGAAAACATATTTATAAGATAAGTGGTCTAGACAAATCTAGTAGTTTTAATTGGAATGAGATGGCACTCATACCAGTACGGGTTGCCCCCTCTTTAGGGATGTGCAGTGGTATTTCACCATTTGTTTGCTCTTAAAGGAAGTGATTTTGAGTAAGCCCTCGCATGTTGTTATTGGGACCAAACACATTGTACACTAGTTAGTTGGGACCTCCCGAGCCATGGGGAGAATGTGGGCAACTAAGATGTGGAGAGTTGTAACTAACCCTGAACGTTAAAAACTCAAAATAGAAAATCATTTAAAATTTGAGATGTTTCTTAAATCCAAACTTGTGTTTTCTAAAGGTACTTGTATTTCATTGGATTTTGATTTCAATACAAGGTTGAGAGAGAATATTTTGACCTTATTTATCTTCAATATAATAATCCAAACTCGGGGGTTATTTCATATTTGTATTTGCAGGAATTATGGTAAAATTAAAGAAATTACGTTGATGATTGTTTACCCCCTGCCAGTTCATTGTGGAAAGCTTATCCTACCACAAGTCTTGTTTCAAGTAGAGTGAGCCAGGGCGAGCAATATCCACCCTGCGGTAGAGTGTTAAATGCAACATGGGGTGGTGTGTATGCAGTTGGATCTGATTTTTTTTATATCCAATTGTGTACACACAACCCCATACAGCATTTAATCCTGCGCAATAGGGTGGAAAGTGCTTTCCGTAATTGAGATACATCAATGGCATTGCAACGATTGTTAGGAGCACATCTTGTCCTATATAGGGAGTTGAACTATTTTCTCTCAACTTTCCTTGATCTAAATGTTACAATGCTAAATTAAATAGAGTAAGCAAGGTTGAAGAATCTATCCCATAATTAGCTATTTGAAGCCTTGTTACAAAACTTAGCGAGGTAGCCAAGTACTCCCAAGGCAAATTTGGTCCAGCACAGAAAACAAACTAAACCGGTCAAATTTGACTAGCAAGCACCCATGGGTATTTTCTGAGTTTTTCTTGGGGTCAGCAAGATTGATCGATGAGCCCGATGAAGGATTCAGTGGGCCCCTTTATTATTTTAAGTATCCCAAACATGAAAGATAATTTTCATTCTGCTCAATAAAATTACTTGAGTTTTTCTAGAGTCTGAATTAATTTCAAACTCTCCTGCCTAGCTGAGTTTTTCACTAAACCGAGTTTTGAAAGATTGATTTTAAGACACTTTTAAATTTATTCATTCTCTATTTGGTATTTGTTTCATACTGATTTTTTTAATATGGTTTCTTTCAAACCAAGGTCATAGTCCAAATTGCGATTGTTACTGATGACAAGACTTCTGTACTGTTTAAAGTTTGACAGGATTTTCTTTGTACTATACCGATGACAAGACTTCTGTACTATTGTTGTTACCAATTTGGTTTCTATGATGTTCAAGGTAAAAGTCAAACTCCAAATCACCTGTATACCACATATATTTTAGTAATAAAAGGATGTCTTGAAAGTACGTTATTGTGTCTCTAGTTTTGCATGTAATTAGCTTGTACTGAAGCTTATTATAAGTTATAACCAATATCCACGAATTTCTTTTGAAGTAGGAGGATTTTGACTTTCAGTTATTGTGTAACTAATTCCAATTATTTTTATAAAATTTAGATTTAGTCATCCCATTATCGCGAGGCATATATATTAGTGAATTTTGAATTATTTCATTAGCTATAATGGTTGAATGAAATTTGAATCAATTGAATGGAATTCTTAACATCCCACTGAGACCAATTTTTTTTTATGGACCTTTCCAAGTTTGTTACGCTTTTATATCATAATTTATTGTCTAGCTATTACTTGTCTTTTCATGGGATGCATATACTTTAGGGGAACTACTCTCACGCTGGCATACTGTCTTTTATAATACTGAACAATGACTACTTTTGGATTACAGGGATGTTCAAGCAAGTAGCATCCTTTTGGATGACAAATTTGAAGTACGGTTTGAAATCTTGAGTGAAGTCTGTCCACAAGAAGGTGAAGCTCACCAAAGTGTTATAGCTCGGCTACTCCGGATATCACGGTAAGTGTTTTCTGTTAGTCTGTACAACAATTACTTTTTGAAGTTTTAGCCTTCATAAATGACCCTACATGTTGATATATATGTATCATCTATTGTCAATATTTTTGGCCTTGAAATTCTTCATGGTTTTGAGTTTGGGCTTGAATGTACTCACCTTAACTGTAGATTAGAACTTCTTAGGTGTGACGCTATAGGCACTCCTTAATGCTATTGTCAAAGGTTCTACTTCCTAGTTTCATGTCTCACTGACCTATTTTGGTCATTCGTGGACTTTAATTTCATTTCATTTCTCATGTTTGGTTATTTCAAGTAGTTTTGAGTGATAGCTTGTCTGTATGATGCAATCCACTACTATACTATTAATAACTTCCATATCTCTATATAAAGTGCTTATGATGCTATTTTCAAATACTTGACGCGGTTATGAAGGAAATATGCCTGGCCACATTCTCTCATTCCTATTATGCCTTTTTCCCCTCGTCTGAAGTGTGTTTTTTTCCCTCTTCTGAAGAGAATGGGATACCAAAGCCAAATTTGACAATTGGTTCTTGTCCTAATTTTGGATCTCAGTGAAAACAATTTAATATCTCGTCTAAATGATTTCATTATATAATGCGTATGTTGTTGCTTTTTATGGATAAACGTAAAGATAAATTCACTATAGCTTATTTTCAGTACTCACATTAAGGTTTTCTCTTCCACGTATTATTTTTTCCAGCAACATTGATAGTTAAAAAAGTTGTTCTACAATAATATCTTTGGCATCTATTCTGCCATGTTAGTAGAAAAAGTTTAAACAAATGAAAAAACATACAAGATCCTATGTGCCTGATATATATGTGTGTGTGTGTGTGATCATTCTTATATACTGGCTCAGATATCCAAAGGCCATTTTTAATATTAGGATCGAAGTCATATACATACCACACATTATTAATTTGCCAATTACTTTTTTAAAAATATGCTGAATTTATTAGATAACCACTCTTGACAAAACTTGGGGCAAATGATCTGACATTTTTTTCCCTGATTGGTTCAAGCTGGGGTACTAATAGTGGTAAATAAACGACAGCTCTTTGGCTATTGTAGCAATTTGAAGCAGCCAAAGAAGGAAGATCTGTATACCTGCAGTATCAGGCCCAAAGGTCAAAAACCATTTTTGTAGATAAATGTTGCATCCTTGGAGGTTTTTGTAGTTGCTTTAATATTATTGAAGATCTCAGTGGGGATCAAAACCATTTTTGTAGATTAATGTTGCATTCTCGGAGGTTGTTGTAGTTGTTCTAATATTATTATAGACTCAGTGAGGAGTCAAAACACTCACTGAATCAAGCTTACTGCTGAAATGAGCTAACCATACTCAGTAAACAGTGGGGAGGGTTTCCAAGATTTGACAATTTTAGTTAGTATAAATGAAGATGGAAATTCCATACCAGAAACTTGATGAGTCCATACTAGAAACTTCCATAGTCTACAAAACATTTCTTGTTTTGGTAAAAAATTTAGCATTTTTTTAGATTTTTCTATTTGTATCAGTTTCATTTTAGAATTTTTGCTAGTTTTCTTGAATCCAAATGATATTCTTGATCTTCAAATTTGTTGGGTTGATTATGTGTTCAAATAATGTGACTTTGATTTTTGTTACATGTAAAAAGAATGGCCGGTGAGACATAGGGTTGGCAGGCCTAAAAGCTCAGGGGAAATTAGCATCAAAATAGATTGTAACAACCATGTCTCAGAATGATCCCTGGCAAACTCTTGTTTGGCATCATATTCGGATGGTGATGCATGTTGCAGGCATAAAAGGGTGGTAAATCCCATTGTCCCAAATGGATGTCAGTAAATTCCTTTGTCCCAATGGTTGCAGGATGCTGATCTAATCATGTTAGCATTGTCTACTCATGAGGTGCACTTCTCAATTTTGAGAGAGGTTAGTGCTCCTGATTTATAGAGAACGAAGTGTAATAGAACTATTGGTATTCTTCATTGTTGTGTAGTAGTTCAATATCATGATTATTTGCTTAAAATTAAGATCAAGGTCCTTATTTTCATTTGATATGGGTCATGATGCATTGACATGCACAAGCAGCCACTAGGTTTTGCTTTTAAGGATTTAATGAGTACATTTTTATCGCTATATGATTTTTTTATTGCACTTTTGTGCATTACATATTGTAACATCCACCCATTCTCTTAGATCACGTTGCCTTGAAGCAGAAATGGTTCATACATTGTCAAACTCTTAGAAATAATTATTGCATCTTTGTATTGGGAAGAGGTTCTGGTAGTCCTATCTTCAAACTCATGGGAAGTACTTTCAATTTTATATCACTCTTATTGATCTCTAGATATGTTTTATATGTTGATGACCTTCACCAAACCCAATAAACGTCTGAACGTTAACCCAATAAACTCCTAAACTGTTATACTCATATATGTTCAAATTTCAATACTTAACCCCATTTCTAGGCTTTACTCTTGAGTGTTATCGGGAGACAAATACCAAAAACCATTGAGGGTAGGAGTTATGCTTAGAAATTCTACACATGCACCATATCCAAGCATGTTCAGTGACAAAATCATCCCCACAAAAGTAGAGACTCTCTTTTAACAGTTTGTCCTTTATGAAAAATAGAAATTAACACTCATCCTTTGTTCAGGATGAAATTTTTAAATTGCCAGATAGGTTTGTATGACTGAAATGCATTTAGATTGCATTGTCATCTCTTTTACTATAGTCTTTAAAAATAGTGAGAGGAATATGATAACATTGCCTCTTTCCTTATATATGTAATTGTGCAGATTGTGGTTACGCCTGGACAACAAGACAAATGCTTCCTTTGTGGTCAGGTTGGTCATTTTGCAAATGCATGTGAAGGATAGCCAAAAAGAAAGCAAGGAGATTTTGACGAGAAAGGTGGTGAATTGAATGTTAATCCTAAAAAGCCTTATCAGGTAAGTCAAATATATGTATAATTTTTTATGTTAGGATTTTGGTTATATGCATGCTTGGAGGTTTTTTCTTTTTGTTAATGTTGTATGGTTGCATTAATACTAATAACGGTCCCATTTAGGTCATGATAATTAAAGCAAGTTTCAAGATTATTATAGCTCATGTGGATGTTTTACTATTATTTTTACATCTAACATGTTTATGATATCTCAAATATTTGATAGTTCGTCAACATCTGGGTTTTACGTGAATATTTAGAGTATGATATGAAGATTCCAAAACCTCCAATAGAGATTGATTTTGAACGGGTTGTGGATGATTTTTTCTGCATCTGTTTCTTTGTTGGCAATGATTTCCTTCCACACATGCCTACATTGGAAATTCATGAGGCTTGTATGTAGAGATGTTACACCTCCTATATTCTATTTGAATTCCTTAAATAGTCGCTGAATAAATATTATCTAAATTTACATTCTGTTCTGAAATTCATTTCAGTTGAAACGCTTGGAATATTTTTATGTCCAAGCTGATTGTTGTTCTAACTTCTAAGCATGATTATCTCTAGTGTGTAGACAGTTTATTATAGATCTGTTTTTACAGCTCACATTTTCTGTTTTGGTTCTGTGACAATATTCTCCAGGAAGATGATTTGTTGGTGGATATTTTCTATTTTACAGGGTTCAATTAATTTGTTCATGGTTGTATACAAGAAATAATTCAGTGCAATGGGTGGCTATTTGACAGATGTAGGTGAGGTATTATGACACTGATTGCATTTATTATATAATTTTTGTTGGCAAATATTATGTCGACCCAAGGACTTCACTATATGTTACTAGATATTGTGATATTTTCACTTTGGTCTTCTAAATCTTGCAATCTGAAGTTATGTGGCCTTCGAAATTTTAATTATCACTTGAATCGCAAGATCTCATGTCCCCAGATTGATGGAAATGATATCGATTTCATCTTGACCAGCTTTATCCAATTGCTGGCATTAAATCTGTATAATGTTTTCTCTTTCTGGAATTTCAAATGCACATGGATTTTTATAAAGGCTATAGGATGTCTCCTATGTCTGAAATTACTGAACATCGAATGAAAGGGTGTTAACTGGTTTGGATACAACTAGCATTTCCAGCTAAGCTAATATCACAATAAAATGTGGAACATTTTATCATGCAGGTAATATTGGACAAGGTGGAGCATTTTATTCAGGCTGTTGGAACATAAGAGGATAGGATTTTTCAAAAGCGAGGTCATATTCACGAGGTACACATTTAGTTTATATGAAATTATGAAAACCTTTGTCAGTTGTATGTATTTGGGCCTTATTTTGAAAAAAACACAGCTATACATTTTTTAACTATTCAATAACCCCCATTGAGGATAGCACCCTTCCATTGGGCCAAGCTGTGAGCTTAAGAACGTTTTGAATAGGAACTCTATGCCATATGAAAAATGGAAAATGGGTCAATAGCTATTTTTGTAGAGCATTTTATTAGGAAATACATTAAGCTAAGGGAAATACTTTGTTAAAACTCTGGAAATATTAGGAAATACATATATTTTACATGCTCACACATATTTTACATTTATTTTTATATATGCATATCCAACCATATTGTATCCAATTTGTTCTCATATATGTACATATATCTATCTATATCCTGGTAACTTTAGCTTCTCATTGATAACTAGATGAATTATCATAGTTGACTTCTGTTAAGTATTTGATTACTAGCAATATATTAGGTGAGACTAACCTAAGCTTCTTGTTGTTTTTTCTTAAACTTTATGCTCATTTCTTTTATATCCAAACGAGGGCATAAAATATGCTCTACAGGATGAAATGATTGTTACTGCATTTGTTTTATGGGAATGACCCATCTCCTGAAGGATACAACCTAGAAAAGTTCCCAGAAAATGACAAGAAATGGACGCCAACAAACCATTCCTAGGGAGTTCTTGGAATGGTCAATATTTTAGAAATGGTACTAGTCTTTTCTCTAAACTTTCTTTTTGATCCCTTTGATCCCTTCATCATAATGAGTACCATTATCCACTCAGTGTAGTTCAGCCACGTTACTCTTTTGTACTCGCCATTTTTTATGTTCAGGAAGATATTGTAGATTCTCAGTGTATGATGTTTCCACTGAAAATTCCTTCCATAATACCTTCAACCCCCACCCCCCAACATATTTAGTGAATGGTCTATTCCTGCTGCGCCTTACAAATATTTAAAGACATTGGAATTAAGTTTCCTTATAGCACTCATGCTATTTCCCAGATGCATTTCTGCACTTAATTCTCAATTCTCATGCTTTTAAATGCTTGAATCGACAATTCACAATTCATTGCAATGATATAAAATCTATTTCAAGGCACACTCTCTTTGTTTTCACTCTTTTTTCCCCACTCTATTAGAATTGATCTTATGCAGGTAACTATGTTGGTACATAAGTTATAACTTATATCGTGTGTAATCAAATGTAGCTAGGACCAACAGTAGAATTGTCTGTCTACTAGAATAAGGTGCAAAATATTACATGTTTGTAACCAGGCTATCCTAATTTGGCTGCTAGCTAGACTAGTGGAACATTGCTTTTTTCTCTGGTCATGTGCATGCACTAATGTGTGTTGCTAATCACATGGCTTATGAGGTCCTGATATAACCAAAATGCCCAAGCTACATGATTTTAGGTAACCAAATTGGTACTATTACATTGTCATCTTCTGATACATGCAACACTGTTGATGTTGATGAGTGTCCTTTCTAGTATTACAAAAGCCTCTTTCTCTGTTTCCTTGTTCGACCATTAGATACTCAAAGTTGTGTATTGATCCTTTTTACCATTATAGAGGACTCTGTAAGTTAGGTTCTCAAATTCTTAAAAGGTTCCAGCTCAATGGAAGAGTGCCTACCTTACAAGCAGGAGGTTGGTGGTTCGATTCCTCCATGCCCTAATGATATTATAATATCGGTTAAATACTAAAAATGACTAAATTAGTGACCAAAACATGAGAGATGCGAAACTAGGCATTAAAAAGGATGCAACACATGGCGCTAATGATGAAGCCAAACATGGCATTGATATGGTAGCAAAATAAGACGTTACTTTGGATGCAAAACATGGCACTACATAGGAAGCAAAATATGGTGCAGCAATAGAAGAAATATTTGGCATCATTTTGGTAGCAAAACATGAAGCAAAAAAGGAAGCAAAAATTAGTGCAAATTTGGAAGCGAAAATTGGCACATATTTGGAAGTAAAACATGGTGCAAAATGAGATGTTAAAGTGGTAGCAAAAATGGATGCTAATTTGGATGCTAACATGGTGCTATTAAGGATGCAAATATGGCGTTAACGGGGGTGTCATTTAAGAAGCAAAAGCGGACACTCGCTAGGAAGCAAAGAAGGACATTATTTAGGAAGCAAACCTTGACGTTGTTTAGGAAACAAAGTTGGGCGCTATTCTGGAAGCAAACCTTGACGTTGTTTCGGAAGCAAAGTTGGACGCTATTCTAGAAGCAAAAAAAGAGATGCTATTTTGGACGTCATAAAGGATGCTATTTAGGAAGCAAAAAAAGACGTTTTTTGGGTCGCTTTAAGTTTTGTCCATGACGCATCCCATTTAGCGTCTAGTTTGACCACTCAATGTAAAAAACAATTACACTAAAAAGGGACGCTAATTCCAGGATTTGTTGTAGTTCCTGGAACCCAGATGTTTCCTTGGTCGATACAACCATGGATTCTACCTCCATCATTGCTTTCCCCCATGAAGGATCTGGATTCTGCAAGTTTAATAATTGTACATATTAGATCGTAGATAGCATTAGTGAACTAACATGTACAGTATGTGGAAATTAACAAATATTAAAAAACTGAAATTTTAAAATGTTTACCTCGGTGTGAGATACAACAATGGGTGCTATATGAATCTCTCCACCAACCAAGGGATTAGTGGATGGAATGTCATGCCCAGATGTTTCCTTGGTCGATACGACCATGGATTCTACCTCCATCACTGCTTTCCCCCGTGAAGGATATGGCATATACAAGTTTAATAATTGTAAATATTAGACCATAGATAACATTAGTGAATTAACATGTACAATATGTGGAAATTAACAAATTAACAAGTATTAATAAACTGAAATTCTAAAATGTTTACCTAGGTGTGAGATACGACAATGGGTGCTATATGAATCTCTCCACCAACGAAGGGATCAATGGATGGACTGTCATGCTGAGATGTTTCCTTGGTCGATACGACCATGGATTCTACCTCCATCACTGCTTTCCCCTGTGAAGTATCTAGCATCTGCAATTTTAATAATTGTAAATATTAGACCATAGATAGCAGTAGTGAACTAACATGTATAGTATGTGGAAATTAACAAATTAACAAGTATTAAAAAACTAAAATTTTAAACTGTTTACCTCGGTGTTAGATACGACAATGGGTGCTATATGAATCTCTCCACCAACCAAGGGATCAGTGGATGGAATGTCATGCCCCTCTGTAGAGTGTGGAACATGAAACTCTAGGTGTCGTTGCTGGCATAAATCATCAACTGCAAGTTCACAAAATTAATATATTAGCTCAAACTATACATATGTGTACAAAGAGGAAAATAAATGAAGAATTTATTACAATTAACCACCTACATACATCACTCAAAAAACCACTGAAGACAACATCTAAGGAAAGACCATAGCAGGGATGACCACATGATGTGTACTTGTGAGGCTCAAAAGTAGGCTGGGGATGTGCTGATGGTGTTGCACTAGTATATGGTCCTGCACTAGAGTGGGGCACTGCACTAGTGGGTGGTACTTCACTAGAAGATGGTCCTGCACCGTGATGACCTGGTGTATGTACCACACCAGGGACACAGATGTCCCTTCCTCACCAATATGCTGAACCATAGTGCTATGACGAACAACTTCCCGTGCCAAAATCAAACATGCATCATGTGTCTGTGGAATAACACGATGTACATGTGGGAC
Source organism: Pseudotsuga menziesii (assembly GCA_001517045.1). Lineage (NCBI taxonomy): Eukaryota > Viridiplantae > Streptophyta > Pinopsida > Pinales > Pinaceae > Pseudotsuga > Pseudotsuga menziesii. The sequence goes on from LPNX010137922.1 coordinate 40,307, forward strand.
ATCTGACCCAGGCAACTGCCTGCGAAGTGCAGGGATAGGGCGATCAAGGTCTCGAAGCCAGGCATTGGGTCAGTTTTGGGGAATCCCCACGCCGATCCCCTAAAAATGCAATATATCAAAATAGTTTATGTGTTTACCCAACACGAACTTTGCATACATCTTTCGAAGGAAATATAGGGGGATTTCCCTGTTGTTATGTGGTGGCATATCAAAAACTATATACCATATGTCCCTCCAGTTATCAACAAATGGCTGAAATGTGCACCACTCACTAGAGATATGAGGCCTATTTGCATTTGGGATTTCCCCGTGTGAGGGTCCCTAAAAAATGAAAATATATGCTCTTTGATTATTTTCAACTTTTTGATTGCATTGTAGTCAATCCCATCAGCGTACTCGTCTTTTTGTTTCTCTATATGATGTAATATCATATAGTATGTTGCTTGACAATGAAATAGTCTCAACAATTGCATCTAAAGTGGATGCAAGTGAATGGAGAATCCTGTCACCACCACTAAAATCCATACTAAGTCCTCTCAAGTGGGCAAGCTCAATCAGTATTTTAGCATTTGTGTCCATAGCCACAACTGCAATAAAAAGATCAATAAGAAAATCATTAGAAACATATACATGGTATATAATGATGTCTCTTCAAAATTGAAAATGTAAATTAAATCAAACTCAAGTAAGCAATTTAATGGCATTCTCTTACATACATTTAAAACTTAAAATTAAACATTTAACAATTAAATAGTAAGTTTCGTCCAACTTCTTTCTAGAAGTTAAGGCAATTCTTAACCCTCATTGATAACTTTTCCATGCACACTTGGGATTAAAATTCTTTGAATTTAGGAGTGCTATTTTGACATGTTTTGTCCTTTACGTCCCTTGGATATGTAAAAGAAAGGGGCAAGGGACTACTAGGACATGTGAGGCAAGAAAAGGGGTGATACAGGGCTGCCACCATATCCTCTAAATATAATTGACTCAATCATGGTTGGGAACACTCTCACGACACACTCTAGGTAGTTCATGGGTGTTCACCATTTCCATTATTGTATAAACATGGAAACCAACCAAAAGTGACATGGAAAAATGGAGAATTTGTGGACTGGAATACAATTGGTTGTAGATGAGCTTAGAGACTCGACATGTAGAAATATATTACCCATTGTTTTTGCTATTTTAAAAAACGATTGATAAACCTAGTGATGTAGGGGCATAGACCGTTTGAGTAAGGTCATTTATGTCTTTTCTAGGTCAAGGGATCTTAGGGAGACCTAGGGTCTCACATGTTTCTAATTTGCTTTATTATGTTTATAGGATAAAAGAAGTAGAATTCAAGTTCTATTTAGTTTAGGTGATGACCTTTAATTAATTAGATTTTTGGTAGCTCAATAGAGCTAGGGTCATAACTGCAAGATGATTATGAACTCTTTGATGGTGCAATGAATACCGGGGTTGTATGGGGGTGTCAGGATGTGTTGACTTGTAATTCGACATCACAGTGAGAAGGTTCATATATTTCAACTTCTTTTGTCATTACGATAAGGCCAGGGGCAGGGAGGGTAAGTCATATGCGCAGAACAAGAGAAAACTGCCGAGGAAGGTATAATTAAAACACAAATGAGGTGGGTGCTATAACCAAGAAGTGCAAATATTTTAGTAAAAAAATGGTGGTGGCTGCTAAAACTGGAGGAAGGAATAAAACTAGTCATAGTTACTAGTTTTAACTCTGTGTTTATATATATATTGTTGATTTTATATAATACACTGTTTTATGTTTCAAAGGGTAGGCCTGAGAAGCACTTTGTTAATGTGTTTTGGAATTTAGTTAAGGGTGCTTAACTAAGAGGCACTGTATAACTACATACGCTTGTGATGAAATTTTGATTATGTTCATGGACAAATGATTGTGATGAAATTTTGAGAAACCAATTTACTAATTTTTTATGCATTTTTTCTATTCATGCTTGTGCACATGCATTTCATCTTGTTATGGCCATTTCCGAGGAAACTTATTCAATTAGTATCATGGGGAAATGTCCTTTGAGGGTTGGAAATTTGGGTTTCATGTGGATGAATACATTGTATAAAGGGAGGAGTTCTATATTTTTAGATTTTTTGTTGCATTAGGAATTTTTGAGTTTTTGAAAATGAATTCATTGTAATTATTCACTCATCTTGGTTGAGGGAGATGTGAATTTAATTAGTGACTTGGTTATTTCCAATTTTCTAAATAATACAAAATTTAGTTGTTTTACACTATTAAAAAACAGTATTGTAGGTTTAGAATTGACAAAAATGAATGCTATGGGTGATTGAATTACGTGATTAGATAATAATTCATCGGTGGATTTTCCTCCCCTCCAACTAAGTCGCCTCCTCCAACAATTCACAACACCCAATTCGCTCCAATTTTCTCCTGATTTTCGCATTCCTGATGATATAATGTGCCGCAGGTTTTGAGACTGTGTATATAAATTTATTTTAATTTTACAAAACGCGTACGTGTTTTATAACTACATATCGCGTACGCTTTTTGTATTTATATAACGCGTAGGCAATATGTTTTCCTATCCTACATGTCCCATGACATGTCAGGCTCGGGTTGAACCAATATAGCAAGTGCTATGTAGCAGAAAAGCATTGTATTTTTATGTAACATGATCGTGTTTTTGAAAACTAGGATTGCATCTAAAAGGTCCCTCATCTTCTTACACTCACCCATATATATTTATCTAAATGTGTTTTACAATATAACCAATTTAAATTGACGTTGGTGCGATTAATATATATAAACGCACCGGTACATTCATAATTTTCATACGCACTGGTGAATGATAATTATAGTGCACCAACGTATGCATATCTTGATAGCACATCGTCTTTGTGGAAAAAAATAAATGAAAGTATATGTTAACAGTGCATTTTCTGGAAGGAAAAAAACAAAATATGGGGATATAATTTAGAATTGTTTTAAGAGCTCTTTCTTGAAAACCACCTTAACTAATAATGAGTAAATTATCAACATTCTAAGTAAGGAAAATAAGGGAATTTGAAGACATAATTTAGAGAGCTTAATTGTGTTATTTTTATTTTTATTTTTTTCACAAAGTTTTTTTTTTAAATATTAAAACCTGTATCATAATTACAAACATATAGAGAGAGATTATCTATCAGTCATATATAGATAGATTTCATATAGACTATGCTGTAACTACAAAAAAAAAACTCCAGCCTATTTCACCATATTCATAAACAACTAAAACATGATACTTAATGTTCAAGTTGACAAGATAGAGTCTAAAACTCAATAAAAGAGAAAAAGTAAAAAATTGTATAAGTTCACAGTACTTAGTAAACTCTCATAGCTCCCATGTCTACTAAGTTTTCATCAAGAAACTCCTCATATAAAATATAGCCACTCTTAAGTCCAATGGCCCTTTTTTATAAAGTATTAGCTTCTTTGTTGTAGTCCCTATATATATGATGAATATAAATTTGTGGAAATGATTCAAGTAAAATTTAACCCTTGTTAGCCAATGAAACATATCCAAAAGTAGAATTTGGTGTACATGCTTTGCCCAATCAACAATGACTTTTGAGTCCTCTAGAATTTGTGAAATAAGAAAGTTATTTTTCTGTGGAAACCACAATAAACCCCAAAGAGGAAACAACTACACTTTGGTATTGGTTCCTTTACGCGCTTCCATTCTCAATAAAAATCTCTGATTCATCTGTAATTTAATAACCACACCTGCCCCACAATTACCATTTTTTCAGCCCCATCAAAGAAACTAGTTACCACAAAGCCATCCAAGAAGGGATATTGTGTCGCTCTTGTCAATAATTTCTTATTACCGCATCCATACTCTTTAATCCTTACATTTCTTTTATACTAACTTGTAAAGCATCAATGTAACCCTCCTGAAAAATATTGTAATTCCTAGCTCTCCAAACTTCTTATTTTCTTATTTTTATGATGGACAAACTTTAGAGGTATAGATACAAGTCTTATTTTCTCGGGTATTTAAATTTTATAAAATGATTAATCCAAAATCATATAAAACTTAAATATGAAATATATATATAATTTAATATTAAAATATATATTTTTATGTATATTTTATATTTTCCATCGAAGACAACAAAGACGTATATTGGATATTCATGTAAAAAATGGTAAAGTTGAAATAACACATATGTTTTGGATATTCGTTCGTTTGTGGATAAGAAATGGTAAAGAAAATCACTTATGTTGGATATTGGATATGTAAATTTGTAGATCAATTCTCCAATTACAACTTTGCCTTTAACTCCAACAATTTATTATGATCGTTGATACAGAGGAAAAATAAAAATCGAGAATGTTGGCAACAAGAATTATGAACAACTTGTGCAATTAAACTCTCAAATTGAAATTAAACATATAACAATTCAAACTAGGAATAAATCCACTATCAAATATCTGCAAGACCTATTTTTGTTTTAAGATCATTAAATAGTTTGTATAAATTACATCTGTGGACCATAAATAAACGACTAAAATTAAAAATTCCAAGCATTAAATTTCCCAGAAATAGTTTGAGTTTATAAGATTGCATTGAATATTAAGGCCATTGGAAAGTGTTGTGGAGGATTAAATTTCCCATAAATCGTTTGAGCTTATAATATTGCATTGAGGATTAAAGCCAATTAGTAATTGCTATTATATGTATGGAACCTGCATATAATTTTGAATCAAAATCTCATGGAGCACGTTGCGGAATGCACCAATCTCCTTTAGGAAAATGTCCCATTGGAGAGTAAAAGATTGAAATTGTATTAATTAGGTTTTAAAAGTTTGGTGACTGAGAATAACAAGGCCAAGGAGATATTTATTATACTTTTTGAGTGTTGATGGTGTCATAACGTATGATCCGGCATTTAAGCATCTTCATAGGCCAACGCATCTATGGTGTGTAAGCATAACCTAGCAAGTAATCCTGAGAAAAGGCTGGCCCTTTCAAACCGACCATTTGCACCGATCGGACGACCGTGGTCGTCGGATGTGACCGCTCACTCGAGCGCAGTCGTCCGATCGGTGCAAATGGTCGGTTCGAAAGCCGACTCCGTGAGAAAGGGCTGGCCCTTTCGAACCGACCATTTGCACCGATCGGGTTGTTAAAGGCCCGAGCAATCATGCATGGCAAAAAATTTAGATTCGTTTTGAATTTAAGACGTGGATCCCTCGACTTACCCTGACATGACATGCTCTGTGACCTTCTAGGCATCTGAAAAGTGGTATTAGTTAATTAATGAGCTTCTGCAGTGCCATGATTTTAATTTTCAAGAGCATCTATCTTGGACATCGACCTACAAGAAGCGATGGTAAGACGTATGGTTGGGCAGTTTTCCAAGCCAAGATCCAACCCCCATAAACCATGGGTGCATATTACCAGGCCTCTTTAGCGCGTGTCCAAGTGGAATCTAAGTGAGCAAGGGGAATGTAATGCCCACAAAACTATTGGATTCGTGGAAGGCTGGAAGCATGTGGGCTTACAGGGAACCATCCAATCATGAACAGTTATGGACAGTGTTTCCCGTCACTTTTGGACTCTAGTCTGACTGTCCGCACAAATCTTATGGATTGGGGATTCAACCTAGTAACTGGATGGATCACAGGTATAATTCTTGAGAGGTGTTGTTAATCCTCTGGGTCTTAGTTAAGATGGACCCAGCTGTATTGGTGAAAAAATAATCGTGGGATATTGTCAATAATTGTATGCATGGGTGCTAAAAAACTGAGGTTGAAGATGCCACATTAGACTTGATAGTGACTTGGGTCAATGATCCTATGATGTTATTTGGGCAGACTGTTGGAATTATGTTGTTCATGAACAAGAATTGAGATTTGGAATTTATAGTAGCTGGAAGATCAAGGAGTTAATATCTAATATGGAAATGTAGTGTTTGGTATTTTATGGTCTTATATTTTTAATATTCAGTATATTTGACAACAGGTTTGTGAGCACTATTTCAATGTTCTATAGATGGATCTATTTCTAAGGTACACTAGAAGAGATTCCAGTGTCATTGGGACATAACAACTTTTTGTAGCCATTATGTTCAAGCTTCAGACACCGATTCTCAATGAAAGCAGGCGTTTCCTTCCAAGGCAGACTGGAATGTTCATTATCTATGTTGTGCATCAACCTACACGAAGCCATGTAAAATTGCGGATTATAATTTTGTATTGCGAGAGAATACTGTATAAGTAGGATATTTATATGCATAACTATTTTGACATAGTTGAAATTTTGAATACAGGGGAACTGTATTTTGTATGACAGGTGATGGATTGAATGCTGAAAAAGGATATGCACATACTTATTAAAATGTATAAGCATATGAAAAATATAATTTTGTTCATGAGACAAATAAAATTATGATTTTTTGGGGAAAAAATATATTATTTGGTCTAGCATTATTCATTCACAAAAATATTATAAATGATTTTAATTTTCAATATAAATTTTATGGTAGGCGTTTATTCTATAAGAAGCTGTCTCATGCAACTGTAGAAGACTCCTCGTTTCTTGTAGAATCTCCTCGTTTCTTCTGCGAATGAAATGCTGCCACGTGGTTGGTATTCATAAAGTTTTATCATGTTGCAGTGTGGTTCTTCATGGTGTGTTTACAAAGTTTTATTATGCTATGGTGCTCATGGCCAGAGCTAAGCATCGAGCTGCAGACTCTTAAAGAGTCTGTCAGAGGGTTTGTAGTGGGTATGATCAATGACTAAAACACTTAATCAATGGCATCTAGCCGTGGGCATACCCGTTGTAGATCCTCTGACGGAATCTTTAAAAATCTGCAGCTCGGTGATTAGTTCTCACAGTTCTTCATGCCATGTTCACAAATTCTTATTCACATGTTGTCCTCGTCTTAGGAGCAACACCACCTTACCAAGTGCCGGGTTCGAATCTCACAGCACCTTTGATGCACACGCCTTCGCTCCGGCAACCCACGACTCACATAGAACAACCATACGGGAAAACAAAGAAGAAATTCCTCGCTTCCTCCCTAAATTTAAGAGACTATACCATATCGTTCCCTGGCTTCCTCCCTAAAATAAGAGACGTTTGGTATTAATTAATATTCTTGAAAGGCCTTAACAACTATTCTTGAAAAAAATACAGGGGCATTTTAAAATCCAAAAGGCATAACTCAGAACTCCTCCTATGTGTGTTAGCTAGGTCTTAAGATTCATATTATCCTAAGTCTTTTGATGGTGAAGATGAATCACAAAAGAGTAATATCAAGGTTAAGGCACTTATACTCTGTATATATCATGACTTAGACATCAGTTGATCCAGGTTCCGAGAATTACCCTACGAATGTATTCCCCAGGTGGAGTGTTTCACTCGTTAGTTGGGCCCATGATCCTAATCCTTCCTAGGAAGCAGACACACAGAGGAGAAACACTCCTATAAATCACCTGTATTGGAAATTGGAATCTATTTGGGTGTCAACTGAGCAAGACATATCGATTCCACCTAAGGTCAAGTGAAACATCCCCTGAACTCCTACGGGATACATCGACACCAAGTTTCGAACTGAATCCCTCATTATCGCGCTGAAGCAGGATTTGAGCGCGCTATGAACACAGTTTATACCTCCATTTGCACAGGCTAACTAAGAATAATCCCTCCAAAGCACGCTCTGGGATGGCATCATGGCATCATTTGTAGTTTTTGGCAATTGATTTGATTGAAATTATTCACTAATTCAAATTTTAAACAAAAAAACCGGTTTTTGCGGCATACTTTTAATCAACGTAATATCTCCTTTATCCCGCGTACTGTCTCCTTTATAATACGTACTATCTGATAGAAATGTCGGAGTTTCTTGGGCGGACGTAGGCTACGCTACATTTTTTAACAATCCCTTCATCTTTACACGAAAGCCTCTAAGAGTGCGCTTTTTCCATCAAAGTTGTGAGAGGTCGTCATCAACTTCAATATGAATTTTCTATGCATTATTTTTGTGAGAGATAATGGTTACATTGATGCTGAGAATTGGTTTGAGATTTTATAGGGGATTGTTGAGATATTCTCTCAGCGTTCCTATCCATATTTGGGATTAGTTGGATCTGTCTCCTACTATATATCTATGTAGGTATTGTATCCAGATGTGGTGTGCGTGAAATAAAATATTTTTTATAAAATATTTTTTATGTGTCTACTCTGTGCATTATTTTTCCTATTTGGTAGGAGAGCCGAGGGAGAGGCATAGAGGAGATTGTTGCTTTGTGAGATAATGATTGTCTGTGATTACCTCTGGTATTTTCGAGTGGATGGAAACTGAGGGAGAAGTCATGCATGTTCCACCTTGTCATCCACCTAAGCATGAAGGGAGATAGAGACATCGCTACTGATGCTCCGAGGATCTGTCAGAGATAGCAGAAGAATCGTTGCTGCTGTGGCATTGACGTGTTATGGAATCTGTGAGACTGATCGAGAACTTGTTAGTGTGTTAATTGATGGCTATTTACAAAAAGAGGGATGCGCTGCTATAAGAAAGAGAGTTGTCATCGTTGTGGTGATCGTTCAGTTCAGGAGAGTTGCCTGTGAATTAGAGTGAAGCTGCTAGTTCTGAGGACGTTAAGGAGCTTCGGTACCTGCCAGAGGAGTCACGATGTTGCTATTGACCTTTGAGGAGTATATGCTAGTCTTGATAAATTTGTTCTTGCAAATCGATAGAGAGACCTGCAAGTCAGAAGGCCAGTTTCATTTTTTTAATGGAGATGGGGTTGGTGGAAACGTTTAATGGAAGCAACTTATACAATTGGAAGGTAAAAATTCAATTATTTTTTATGAGTAATAATTTATGGAGAATTGTAGATGGCTCAGAAACAATACCCACAAATATCATTCAATTAAGTGCTTAGGAGAAAAGGGAAGAGAGAGTTAAGTCCATCATTGGATTAACTCTTTCGTATTCTCAATTGCATCTCATTGATTTAAAAAAATCTTCTGCAGAGATGTGGGAATAATTGAGTCAATTATTTGGGGAAAATCTACAGATGCAAAGTTTTTTTTGAAATTACAATTATTCAAATTAAAAATGTACGAGGAGACATATTTATCTTCTCATATCAATGAACCAAAGTCTTTTATGAGGCAACTTACATAAATTAAAGCTCGAGTTGAAGAGGATGAAGCAAAAGCAATATTATTAAATATTTTATCATCAAATTATGATAATACTATTTTTATTTTAAGTCAATTTTCCACTAAATATTTGGATGAAATGATAACAACATTATTAGCAAAAGAAAAGAGGATGAAACAAGGAAACGCACATGTCCATCCACAAGCTAAAATTGCCTTGTTTTCAAAAGGAATGTTTAGTAAAAATAAGAGTATAGTTCAATGCTTCCACTGCAAAAGACGTGAGAATACAACACTGAATTGTAAAATTCATGCTAGTGATCTACTAAAGACAAAACTGAAATAGTCGGCTAACATAGCAATATATGAAGAAATATCAGATTCCATATATGAAGTCAATACAGAACCTCTCAAACTCTTCTAATAAATAGTTATTAATTATGTAATATTTTATGTGTGTGTAAGTTTGTGTAATATCAAGGTTAAGGAACTTATACTCTGTATATATCATGACTTATACATCGGTCAATCCAGGGTCTGAGAATTACCTTGCGAATGTACTCCCGAGGAGGACTGTTTCACACGTTAGTTGGGCCCATGATCCTAATCCTACCTAGTAAGCAGACACACCGAGGAAAAATGCTCCTATAAATCACCTATATTGGCATCTATTTTGGGTGTCAAACGACCAAGACGCCTTCTAAAGGTAACAAAACCCCACATAGGGTGGTGAATATCGATTCCACCTAAGGTCAAGTGAAAGATAAATTAATTATGGCCTAAAGTTCTATCTTCCTCTGAATGTAGACAAATTTGATGCAATCTTGTCGATATGGACACTGGGAGGTGGTGAAACTACTTCTTTCGTTTAAAGGAAATCCATAGTTTTTATTTCCAGATTCCAATTCTGAGGGAAGTTTATTCATTAAGAATTTTTACCAAAATTTTGATGAGATTACTAATAACACCTGGGATTCCAGGTCACCAGAGAAAATAACCTCAGTGGTAGGACAACCTTGCATTTTGTATCCATGAATGGCCACAAGATGCCTAGTGCACCTTACCATTTGAGTATATATCTAGCTTCTAGAAACAAGGATGATGCCTCACCTTTGAGATGCCAGTTTACATTTATAATTGGATTCCTCTATTGTTGACTTAAAAATGATTTAGGTTTGGATCATATTATTTTTGCTCCATGAAATTTGTGGATTTCCTTAAGTTGTTTTGACTTAATGCATTGCACTCTCCAAATTTTTGAATATAAAGAAATAGATGGTGGGATTACAACTTTTCATATGGTTTCCTTGAACGGGATTATTGACTATGTACAATTGCTACTTGATTTTAATGCAAATTGTGAAATGTAGCTATGAAAAAGCCCTTTGACCCTAGGCATAGATCATAAAGTCCCTTCGGTTTCCACCATGCTTCGATCCATCGGATTAGGTCTCTTTTTGACGTCCATAACCCTAGCAACCTTCCTATTAGAGAATGATCCCTCATGAACTGCTTATATCCTTCATATTGATTAGATTGTACCTTGTATCTGGGAATTTCTATGGCTCACGGGATGAATTTTATCAGGATCCTAAGCTTGAGGCACCTTTAGATGAGAGGTCGATGTTGTCATGTCGAATTCCTTATCCTTGTTCTTGTCAATCTTAGGGTCAACAAAAAAGGGTGCCTCTGTTGATTTGATTTTCCTCCATTGATCCTTGTTTCCATTTGGATGATTCGCTATGCAATGTCCAACCATCTCTCAAAACGAGTGGGGAGAAGATTGACCTTCCCCCCTATGGCCGCCATAGATGGTTAGCAAGAGGTGTTTGAGTTTCTGCACCAGAGGAAAACAAGTTCAAAACCCTAACCAAGTTCAAAACCGTAGTTGTCTAATCTCATGATCTCAATAATGTTGTCTCCTCAACTCACATCGATGCTATATTTAGTATAAATCACCAATGCCTATATTGTTATAAAGAAACAGTACCGTTAGTGCTTAGTTGTATTTTAAGGCACCGGTGCACTGATATCAACAATATGCACCGATGAAAAAGCATCTACTAAAGCCTCCAACCATCAATATTTTTTAGTTATGATAAATTTTCGTAAAAACCTCTGCCAAAACATCTGGTACCATAGGTGGAGGTTGTAGCAGATATTTTTTTGTCAATTTTAACCAATGTTGTAACACTAATACCCTCTTCTACACAACCTTTTCTTTGTAGTGAAGTGACACTAAGGTTTACTTAATATTTTATGGCTCCTGATTATCATTTCATTTTCCATTTCATATTTTATTTTTTATTTCTGTGCCTTCTCTTTGTTCCATATAGAACCTCTACTATAGCTTATCATGTAGAATATTTAGTATAGCTAAATCAAAAATTATGTTTGGTAGTCTAATAATAGAATATAATAGGCTCACAAAACTCTAAAAATATCCCTCTGGTTCAGAAATAATGGTTGGGTTGGATGTATTTTGCAACACAAAACTTTTACTATAGATGGCTTGGCAGTAAAAATAGTCGTGTCCCCAATTTGGGAGTATTACAATGGAATGTAATCTAGATTCCTCTGAGTTAAAAGTTTGTAGTGGGGTGTATGTATTCTTACATGTAGAACCTTTGGTATACAAATTTTGAAAAAAGGCTTCCATTAATTTGTAGTATTACAATGAAGTGTAGGTAATAAACAACAAACCAGAAAGATCCCTTTAGTTAAAAATCCATAAGTGGGGATTTTGTATTTTTCCAACTTTTCATAGACCTTGGATTTGCCCCCCAAACCATATAAAACAACCCATTTATCAAAGCCATATACTTGGCTCTTGTTACATGAAATGAATAGCTTGCATGGGTGAGGCAAGCCATGTTTCTTAGGGATTTGAACTATATTGTGAGGAAGATCAAAACCCTTGTTTTACCACCAAACAATCAAAATTGAACTTGACCCATCCCTTTAAAAGAGGAATCTACCTCTAGTTGCATGCTAGCTTACTTAAGATGTATCAATTAGAAAAAAAATTAATGCGAGAAAGCCCATACTAGATTAAACTAGGCCCATCTCTAATCGTCTTATAAATTAATTCCATTTACTATTCCCAATCTTAATTGTTTCCAAGATGTCCCTTTTTATTCTCCCCCATATTTTCTCCATGGGAATCCTCTTTCGTTGAAAAGTTTTATAATCTTGTTTTTTGTGCGTTAATAATCACATTATATCACATAAAAGATACATAGAAGTGCAGAGCGTATGGGCCTCCCAAAATGAGAAAACAATGCAGAATAGCATGTTTTTCAATTGGAGAAACAACTAATTATCAAAAATATCAGTTTGATGCCTATAGTAAATCATAGTTTTGTTTATATCTAGATAAATAGCAAGGAGACTAACCTTTACTGTTGTATTCATTAAAAAAGCGTGCATTTGTCTAGACTCAAATCCTATAATAAAAGGACTAAGCAGGAAAAAAAACTGCTACTTGACCGGTGGCCTAGTGCATGAGTAAGTTGTGGTGACAGGTGGCTTGTCCTCTACCTTAAAGCTACCTTGCTACTCTAGTTTTGTTCCACTTGTTCCACTCGTCGCATGAGGATCACCCCGTGCTTGATATCATGGGCATCACCATTATGGTTCTTCTTTCTTGACACAATCAATAATACTTTTAGCTTCACCATGGGCCATATTTTCCTGGCAAGTAACCCTAAGAAAGTTGTTAAAGCCCCGAGCAATAATGAGTAGCAAAAAATTAGGATTCATTTTGAGTTTAAGACATGGATCCCTCGACTTACCCTGACATGACCTACTCCATAACCTGCTAGGCATTTGAAAGTGGTCTTAGTTAACTAATGAGCTTATGCAGTGCCATGATTTTAATTTTCAAGAAAATATATCTTGGACATCGACCTACAAGAAGCGATGGTAAGACATATGGTTGGTAAGTTTTCCAAGCCAAGATCCAATCCCCATAAACCGTGGGTGCATATTACCAGGCCTCTTTAGCGTGTGTCCAAGTGGAATCTAAGTGATCAAGGGGAATGGAACACCCACAAAACTATTGGATTCATGGAAGCTTGTGGGCTTACAGAGAACCATCCAATCATGAAAAGTTTTGGACAGTGTTTGTCGGCACTTCTGGACTCTTGTATGACTATCTAGCACACATGTTATAGGTTGGGGATTGAACCTGGTAACTGGATGGATCACAAGTATAATTCTTGAGAGGTGTTTCTAATCCTCTAGGTCTTAGTTAAGATGGACCTACATGTATTGGTGAAAAATTAAGCCTGGGAGATTGTCAATAATTGTATGCATGGGTGCTAAATAATTGAGGTTGAAGATGCTACATTAGACTTGATAGTGACTTGGGTCAATGATCCTATGATGTTATTTGGGCAAACTGTTGGATTTATGTTGTTCATGAACAAGAATTGGGATTTGGCATTTATAGTAGCTAGAAGATCAAGGAGTTAAGATCTAATCTGGAAATTTAGTGTTATGGATTTTATGGTCTTATATTTTTAATATTCAATATATTTGACAACATGTTTGTGAGCACTATTTGAATGTTCTATAGAAGGATCTATATTTAAGGTACACTAGAAGAGCTTCCAATGTCATTGGGACATAGCAACGATTTGTAGCCATTATGTTCGAGCTTCAGACACCGATTCTCAATGAAAGCATGCGTTTCCTTCGAAGGCACACTAGAATGTTCATTATCTATATTATACATCAACCTACAGGAAGCCATGTAAAATTGTAGATTATAATTTTGGATTATGAGAGAATACTATTATGCATAACTATTTTGACATAGTTGAAATTTTGAATACAGGGGAAATGTATTTTGTATGATAGGTGATAGATTGAATGTTGAAAAAGGTTATGCACATACTTATTAAAATGCATAAGCATATGAAAAATATAGTTTTGTTCATGAGACAAATAAAATTATGAATTTTTTGAGGGAAAAAATATATTATTTGGTCGAGCATTATTCATTCACAACCGTTATTATAAATGATTTTATTTTTCAATAAAATTTTATGGTAGGCGTTTATTCTATGAGAAATTGTCTCATGCAACTATAGTAGATTCCTTGTTTCTTCTGTGAATGAAATGATGCCACGTGGTTGGTATTCATAAAGTTTTATCATGTTGCAGTGTGGTTCCTCATGGTGTGTTCACAAAGTTTTATTATGCAATGGTGTGGTTCTTCATGGCGAGAGGTAAGCACCGAGCTGCAGACTCTTCAAGAGTTTTTCAGAGGGTCTGTAGCGGGTATGATCAATGACTAAAACACTTAATCAATGGCATATAGTTGTGGGCATACCCATTTCAGACCCTTTGACATACTCTTTAAGAGTCTGCAACTCAGTGCTTAGCTCTCGTAGTTCTTCATGTCGTGTTCACAAAGTCTTATTCACATGTTGTCCTTGTCTTAGGAGCAACATCGCCTTGCCAAGTGCCGGGTTCAAATCTCAAAACACCTTTACTGCACACGCCTTCTCTCCGAAAACCCACAACTCACATAGAAGAACCATACTAGAAAACAAAGAAGATATGCCTAATTTTTTTTTTCGATATTGTACTATGAGATTCTTCCAACAAAACCTTCATAAAATCTTGTTGAGCAATCTAATCTACATCCAATCATCTCCCATGTCGACTCATAGCAGGTATCCAATCTGAAGCAAATCATCTCGCATATCGACTCAGTCTCCTCCAATTTACTCCAGGTATTTGTTATTTCTCTTACAGAACTCACACACCCAAGAAAATTATTTTTTGTCCCTTTCTATTTCACAGACCATGTCTATCGAGATAAAATGGAAATGACTCACAAAGAACAATGCCCCATTTTCATGTCATTGGCTATGCCTAGTTTCCATCTTCCATTCAATGGAAAACCCCACATCAAATATGCCATTTTTTTGCACCGAAACGACAATCACTTCCTTAACTCCATCGGACAGGGGCATTGCCAGAGAATTTCTAATCAACGAGCACGTGTCATAGGCTTTGCGCATGCACTTAGACTTCACACATTCATTAAGAAAAACCTTTTGGAACCCACTTTTGTATGACATCAGTGTAACTCAAATCACTATTTCACACACATGAAATTTAAACTAGCAACAACCACATTAAATTAATTAATGTGTCGGAATACGCCGATAGGCGTAAATTTAGGCACATACTTTTTATATTAATGTTTTTCCCTATAGTACGTGCTTAAATTTACGCCTATCGGCATATTCAGACACATTAATTAATTTAATGTGGTTGTTGCTAGTAACGGGTGAGCCCATAGACATATCTACAAAGTATTAATCGAAATAATATTGTTTATTTAATTATTTAATTTAATAAATAATATAATTTATTTTATTTATTACCATGATATTTAATTAATATAGTGATTCTAATACTACTATATTATATTATTTTATGGTCAAAATATGGTTATTGGTCAAAATATTGATGTGAAACTAATAAAATATAGTATTTTATTTATATAATTGTATTAAAGTAAACATAAAATAAAGAGGTTATTTTTATGAAAATAGAAATATTTAATTATTATATTTTATTAAATATGCTAATTAACAAGAAGGTATTTAATTGACATGTTATAAACAAATGTAATAAAGTATATCATCACAAATTCATAATGTAACCTAGCCATAACGTTCCTTAACATATTATTGATGTACCAAGTCAAGATATGTTCATTATTATGTTTTTTCAAATTAATAATTTATGCTTATTTTTCAAATTTATAATTTGATTATTTACTCTCAAAAAATGTTATAAATCAAATTTGAAACCTTATAATTATTCTTTAACTTTTCTATTAATTTATGTTAGATAATAAAATAGAATTTCCAAGAATAACAAGATTATATATATCATACCATTCTTAATTATTTTTTTTACAAATGAGATTAATTTAAACATAGTATAAGAGTTTATTTTATACCATAATGTTTCAAGAATAATTTTAATATATTAAAACTATGATGAATATTATTATCAATTTGGTAAAAAGAAAATCCTTTCATTTCTTATTTTAAAAAAAATAGTTAACTTTATTTGAAGTTATTCTCTTCATTTTCTAACAATCCAAAGAGTACATGAAATTTTTATACCATATAAAAATTTATTTTATACCATAATGTTTCAAGATTAATTTTAATATATTAAAACTATGATGAATATTATTATCAATTTGGTAAAAAGAAAATCCTTTTATTTCTTATTTAAAAAAAATAGTTAACTTTATTTGAATTTATTCTCTTCATTTTCTAACAATCCAAAGAGTACATGAAATTTTTGCAAAAATACTACTTAAACAAACATATTTTTTTATAATAAGTTAATGTGAAAAAGCTAGAATATACATAAAACTTGGATTGTGGATTATACATAAATTTAAGAGTGACAACAATTTTATTAAAGTATAAATAACTACATAAATACTATATAATATTTTTTTTCTATAACTACATAATATTTTTTGCAAATAGGATAATATACATAAATACATTTGACGGAAGGAAAACAATGAACCTTGTTTTTATTTTTTTCGCAATCGGAATGACTTTCGATAATGGATCGGAGGACTTGTCCTCTACGTCGCCGACGTTTCAGAAGGAAGTTGATAAGTGACCTGAAAACAATTCAGCTTCCGCGAGGTATTTAAACTCTGGAGGAATAGTCTCAGCAGGTTATCTTTAAGAAAAAATAATTGAACTTCCCAATGATATTTAAACACTCGATGAATAGTCTCTCAATTTTCAGTAGTTTAGGATTGTGTGCCTTACGGAATTTGAATATATGGAGAGCCCTTTCATTGGTATTGATGAGAGATGAGACATATGGAAATAGGCAACTTAAAAAACGTATATAAAGACATTATAGAGATGTCTCTCACACTTGGAACGACAGATTTTGGTTTTATTTAAAATCCATATGCAACCTGCAATATCTAAACGAAGTCAAAATATACAATTATCAGCAATGCCCACATTTGCATATTCTGCTTTCAGAAAGTGGCCTTCTTGAGCGTCGTAAGCGCGACGGAGGAGGACAACTGGTCTATGGTATATGAATTGTATTGCAGAAAGAAGTGCACAACAAACAGACAAGCCACCATAACAACAATGTCCTTCCCCACACACTAATTTTTATTAGCCAATGTTTCATCTATTTCCCTAGCCATTAGACAAGAGAACATGCTTCAGCATCTTTTCCCCTTCTTGAACCATGAACCGACGGGGAAAAAACTCATCCGCTCTTTCAAACAGCTTGGGATCCTTGGTTGCAAAAGGCTGGTACCCACCCAAAAATTCTCCCTTCTTCACCCCATAAAACCCATCATGGGATTCGACGACCAAATCCATCTTTGCTCTCGTGTACTGCAAAGGCACAAGTGGGTCTATCCTCAACACCTCATACACAGTTGACCGGACCAGTGCCATACTCTCCAAAGCCCTACTGTTGAGGGACCCCTATGACCTAACGGCTCCTTGGACCTCTTCTGCGACATCCATCTATAGTTGGATGCCCATGCCAGCGATGTATTTGACGATACTGGGGAACATAATTAACATACCCCTAAAGGCATTGAAGGAGATGTTAATCGATGACCTTTTTTTAATTTTTATCGCAATCGGAACGATTTTCGATAGTGGATCCGAGGACTTGTCCTCTACGTCGCCGACGTTTCGAAAGGAAGTTGATAAGTGACCCAAAGGATAGTTTTTTCGATTGCTGATGCTTTAGTGGTTAATGTTTCTGATCCTTGATACGTAACGATCCCAAGTCAATTGATTTCATTTTTTGACTCAGAAATAAAGTACTCTATCACAGAATGCATACACTTTTACGATTGCCTAGAAAAGGAGCATATTGGATTCAAGATCTGAAAACACATTGAATAAATAGAACCCTCATTTGTCATGGGTCTGAGTATCATTCCAACCGGTTGGATCAATGGACTGTAGCCGACCCTCCTCTTCTTAAGGATTAAAGCAGATTTGAACATATATTTGAATGAAGAAGGAGCAAATAATACTGAGAACAGTTCCATGTTTTAAAAGCTCATATTATGGAGGGGATCTAAATAGTATTTTCTTAAAACATATTTATATAGGAACCATTTTTATGTTTCAAGACACAAGATACAATCAAATTGGACATACCATTTCAATTTTATAATAAAAAGGTAATAGCTTTCCATTTAAAGCATTAAGCTCTATGCATTCTTGATTCAATAAATTCATATCAACACTAAGTTAAAAAAAAAACTTTTCTTCACACACATAAGATAAAGCATCAACTCCAAAATAGTAGTGTTAATGACATAAACGAAAAGACAAACCAGACATATGAATTCAATCTGTTTTTTTTAAATAAACCATTTTGTGGATGAGAGATTATGACACGTCTAGGTTATCTTAAATTAATTCTGACGCAGAAATCTTAACAATGGAAAAATCAGAATAGATTTTGCAGCCTTAACCCCTTCAAATGTCATGATTTTGCGCCTGCTATTGAAGTGCTTCAGGCAAGAACGATTTTCTGGCAAGGCTTATGGTGGCGGGTATCTCCAACCCCAACAGTTTACATTAAAAAATTCACAATTATCCATTAAATTCCAAGTTCCAGGGATTGATCATCAGAACCTTTCATCATCACGCTTGAACCATTTGCAAAAACCATTTAACTCTGTTGCTTGGTAGCCTATGTGCACCTGCCATTGAAGCGCTTTAGCCGAGAACGCATTCTTCGCAAGACATATGATGGCGGGTCTCTCCAACCCTGCCCGTTTTCATAAAAAACTTCACTGTAATCCAACACCAACATCTCTGTCGGTATTCTTGGTGAATGTCGCTAATGTAACATGTAATAAACATCACAATGTGACATAACATTCTACATTACTATGTAGAATGTGGATGGTTTAAACCATTTCTTTTGTCAAACGACTATCTATATATTTATATATATATCAAGAAAATTCTTAAAGAAATTTTCTAAACATCAAAAAACACATTATTAATGTGTCCAATATTGGGCATTATCGCAATGTGACATAACCCTTGACAAATATCAGAACCTGACATAACCCTTGATGAATGTCGGTATTATAACATAACTCGTGAATAACGTCACAATGTGACATAATGCTTATTAAATGCCCACTATCACATTATTAATGTGTCACATCCTTGGTTGTGTTGACATATACCAACCAAACATTGTAACAAACCATGGCTTAACATCGTAATGCGATATAACCCTCAATAACATCACAGTGAAACGTCAACATTGATAAACATCACAATGCGACATAACCCTTGACAAATATGACAATGTGACATAACCATTCATGAATGTCGTTGATGTAACATAACCTGTGATAAACGTCACAATGCGACGTAAGGCATATTAAATGCCCATTGTAACAAACCATGGCTTAACGTTGTAATGTGATATAACCTTCGATAATGTCACAGTGAAACGTAAACCTTGATAAACATCACAATGCGACATAACCCTTGACAAATATCACAATGGTACATAACCCTTGATGAATGTCGCTAATGTAACATAACCCATGATAAATGTCACAATGCGACAAAACGCTTATTAAACGCCCACTGTAACAAACCATGGTTTAACGTTATAATGTGACATAACCCTCGATAACCTCACAGTGAAACATAAACCTTGATAAACATCACAATGCGACATAACCCTTGACAAATATCACAATGCGACATAACCCTTGATGAATGTCGCTAATGTAACATAACCCGTGGTAAACGTCACAATGAGGCATAACGCTTATTAAACGCCCACTGTAACAAACCATGGCTAAACGTCGTAATGTGATATAACCCTCGATAACCTCACAGTGAAACGTAAACCTTGATAACCATCACAATGCGACATAACCCTTGACAAATATCACAATGCGACATAACCCTTGATGAATGTCGCTAATGTAACATAACCCGTGATAAACGTCACAATGCGACATAAGGCTTATTAAACGCCCACTGTAACAAACCATGGCTTAACGTCGTAATGTGATATAACCCTCAATAACATCACAGTGAAACGTAAACCTTGATAAACATCACAATGCGACATAACCCTTGATAAATATGACAATGTGACATAACCATTCATGAATGTCGCTAATGTAACATAACCCGTGATAAACGTCACAATGCGACATAAGGATTATTAAACGCCCACTGTAACAAACCATGGCTTAACGCCGTAATGTGATATAACCTCGACAACATCACAGTGAAATGTAAACCTTGATAAACATCACAATGCGACATAACCCTTGACAAATATGACAATGTGACATAACCATTCATGAATGTCACTAATGTAACATAACCTGTGATAAACGTCACAATGCAACATAAGGCATATTAAACGCCCATTGTAACAAACCACATTGACAAAGGGATTCATTTTTATCTACTCACTCATCTTGGTCGAGGGAGATGTGAATTTAATTAGAGATTGGGTTATTTTCAATTTTCTTAATATTACAAAATTCGGTTGTTTTAAACTATTAAAAAACCATAGTTTAGGTTTAGAATTGACAAACAAATGCTATGGGTGACTTAATTACCTAATTAGATGACAATTCACCTGTGAATCCAAGCTAGAAATCCATGCTCGTCCAAGCTAAAAATCGTCTAACTTAGATTGTATTGTTTATTTATTATATTTGGATTAGTTCAAAGAATATTTTTTATTAATTTCTTCTATTTGGGTCAACAAAAATACAATTATCAAATTAAACTAATGGGTAAATAAATTAATTTATGGTTTTAATTTACGGAACCAAATCCACGCTCGTCCAAGCTAAAAATCGTCTAACTTAGATTGTATTGTTTATTTATTATATTTGGATTAGGTCAAAGAATATTTTTGATTAATTTCTTCTATTTGGGTCAACAAAAAACAATTATCAAATTAAACTAATGGGTAAATAAATTAATTTATGGAGTATATGTTGGAGTCGCGATGTTTCTATTGACCTGTGTGGACTATATGTTGGAGTCTTGATAAATTTGTTCCTGCAAATTGACAGAGAGAACTGCAAGTCAGAAGGCCAGCTTCATTTTTTTTGCAATGGAGACAATGTTGGTAGAAGCGTTTAATGGAAACAACTTATACAATTGGAAGGTAAAATTCAAATATTTTTTATGAGTAAGAATTTATGGGGAATTGAAGATGGATCAGAAACAATACCCACAAATCTCACTCAATTAAGTGCTTGGAGGAAAAGGGAATCTTTCGTATTCTCAATTACACCTCATTAATTTAAAAAAATCTTATGCAAAGATGTGTGAACAATTGAGTCAATTATTTAGGGAAAAATCTACAAATGCAAAGTTTTCTTTGAAATTACAATTATTCAAATTAAAAAAGCACGAGGAGACATATTTATCTTCTCATATCAATGAACTAAAGTCTCTTATGATGCAACTGACAGAAATTAAAGCTCCAGTTGAAGAGGATGATGCAAAAGTAATATTATCAAATAGTTTATCATCAAATTATGATAATTCTATTTTTACTTTAAGTCAATTTTCCATTAAATCTTTGGATGAAATGATAGCAACATTATTAGCAGAAGAAAAGGGGATGAAACAAGGAAACACAGATGTCCATCCATAAGATAAAATTGCCTTGTTTTCAAAAGGAAGGTTTAATAAAAATAAGATTATAGTTCAATGCTTCTACTACAAAAGACGTGAGAATACAACACTAAATTGTAAAATTCGTGCTACCAATCTACTAAAGGAAAAATTGAAATAGTCGGCTAACATAGCAATCTATGAAGAAATATCAGATGCCATCTATGAGGTCATGCCCAATTCTGAGAGTGATTTTGAAGTCAATACATAACCTCTCAAACTCTTCTAATAAATAGTTATTAATTATGTAATATTTTATGTGTGTAAGTTTGTATAAAAGGTCACTTGTATGACTAACTTCTAGATATGTTTAGTATTCAGAGTGCACTCCTATATTGATGTTGGATTCGAAGAGCTATGTGTTCGATAGATGGGAGTATCTCCATAGAACAGTCCAGTCACTTGGCTACTTCTTTTCCAAACTCAACGATCTATGTACGTTGACATAGTTAAGTATTCAATATTGTTAGTCACTGCAATAACTTTATTGTTGGTCAGAAGCGGTTATGTCTTAAATGGGTTAAATGGAAAGCTTAAAGATGAAGAGAAGAAAGATCACAAACTGTACGACTTAAAAGTGGATGTAAATGCTGATGAAGACCAATTAGACAAGCGAATATTGTAATTTGTGATTTGTTTGTTATTTATGTCAACATTAAAGGGGCATGTTAGAGATAATGCTTACGTTGATGCTAAGAATTGGTTTGAGATTTTGTAGGAGATTGTTGAGATATTCTCTCAACATTCCTATCCATATTTGGGATTAGTTGGATCTGACTCCAATTATATATCTATGTACGTATTGTATCGAGATGTGGTGTGTGTGAAATAAAATATTTTTTATGTGCCAACTCTGTGCATTAATTTTTCCTATTATTTTTCCTTTTAATGTTGTTTTCTTTGTCCCCAATCATGAGGCAGTCTTACTACCTAATCTAGGATCATCCCAGTAGTTCCTTATAGATAATTATCTAATTGTGTTAGCTCTACTTCCCTTTTTTAAGTCTTTGAAGCCTATGGCTGATGATGATTAAAAATTTGAAAGAGTCCAGTTGCCATACAATGCATGGTGACCCCTGACCTTTGAAGGAAAATAAAATTCCCTTACCATTCCCTGGCTTCCTCCCTAAAATAAGAGACATTTTGTATTAATATTCTTGAAAGGTGTTAACAACTATTCTTGAAAAAAATACACGGGCATTTTACAATCCAAAAGGCATAACTCAGAACACCTCCTATGTGTGTTAGCTAATTCTTAAGATTGATATTATGCTAAGTATTTCGATGGTGAAGATGAATCACACAAGAGTAATATCAAGGTTAAGGCACAGTTTATACTATGTATATATCATGACTTATACATCAGTCGATCCAGGGTTTGAGAATTACCTTGCGAATGTACTACCCGGGCGGAGTGTTTCACACGTTAGTTGGACCCATGATCCTAATCCTACCTAGGAAGCAGACACACCGAGGACAAACGCTCCAATAAATAACTTGTATTGGCATCTATTTTGGGTGTCAACTGACGAAGACGCCTTCTAAAGGTAACGAAACCCCACATAAGGTGGTGAATATTGATTCCACCTAAGTTCAAGTGAAAGATAAATTTCTTCTCGGACCATTCAGTTTTGTATATCTTTTCTTTTTAATGGAGGACTACCAAGATAGCTAAAAAGTGAGATTGAGGTATTTAAAGTATATCGATCTGAATAAGATTGTTTTCATCTTCATTCATCTTGAATCATTTTTGTTAAGGAAGTCACCATAGAATTCTCGAACTTCTTTGAATCAAGAAATCCCCAATAAAGCATTCTTCAATTTGGCAGTGAAGGCAGTGCACCTGGCTGCATGGATAAGTATGCTTACCTAGAGATCTATGGTCTTCTCTAATCTGGAAAATTAAGTCAAAGTTAGAAACGTGTACAAATCAACTACACAAATATGTACCAAGAACTTGAATATGTAAGCAACCCGTCCAAAAGTTATTGGAAACTAATAAATTGAACTCAAAAGCTCAATTGCAATACAAGTTCTTGACCAAGGAGAAACATGTACAAATCAACTACACAAATTTGTACCAAGAACTAGAATATGTAAGCAACCCGTCCAAAATTTATTGGAAACTGATGAATTGAACTCAAAAATCTCAATTGCAATACAAGCTCTTGACCAAGAGCAAGAGCTATCCATTGAGCTACAAAGCATTTAATGCAGTTGTAGCAGGCTTGATGACTGTTGGATCTCGAGCAGCTCAAGATCCAGCGATCATCAAACTTTCTACAGCAGCATTAAATGCTCTATAGCTCAGTGGATAGCTCTTGCCTCAACCAAGTGAAGGTGTATCCAATTGAGGATGTGCAAGCAGGAGAGACAAAAGAAAGAAGTATTTATTGTAGAGAAATGTGTACTTATGTTTGATGTTGGTAAAATTTTATGTGACACACTCATTGAAACATTTATCACTTTTGAACGTGAAAATAATGTACTTGCCTAGAATTATAGCTATTCAATTATTTTCCCTAATCTACATATTTGAGACTTCACAAAGAATTATACAATGTATCTTGTCTAAACATTCAATCTATTTGCTTTTGCATTTCTTGGTTAATTTTGCCTTAAGGTTCTATCTTCCTCTGAATGCAAACAAATTTGATGCAATCTTGTCGATATGAACACTAGGAGGCGGTGCAACCACTTCTTTTGTTTAAAGGAAATCCATAGCCTTATTTTTTATTTCCAGATTCCAATAGTGAGGGAAGTTTATTCATTAAGAAATTTTACCAGAATTTTGATGAGAGTACTAATATCACCTTGAATTCCAAGTCATCAGAGAAAATAACCTCAGTTGTAGGACAACCTTGTATTTTGTATCCATGAATGGTCACGCAAGATGCCCAGTGCACCTTACCATTTGAGTATATATCCAGCTTCTGGAAACAATGATGATACCTCACCTTTGAGATGCTAGTTTGAACCAAGATAAACATTTATAACTAGATGCTAGTTTGAACTGAAATAAACATTATAATTGGATGACTATGTTGTTGACTTAAAAATGATTTAGGTTTGGAGCATCTTATTTTTTCTCCATGAAATTTATGGATTTACTTAGGTTTTTTTGACTTGATGCATCGCACTCTCCAAATTTATGAATAGAAAGCAATAGATGGTGGGATTACAACTTTTCATATGGTTTCCTTGAAAGGGCATATTGGCTGTGTACAATTGCTACTTGATCTGAATGCAAATTGTGAAATGTAGCTATGAAAACCCCCTTTGACCCTAGGCATAGATCATAAAGTCCCTTCGGTTTCCACCATACTTTGATCCATCAAATTAGGTCTCTTTTTTATGTCCATAACCCTAGAAACCTTCCTATTAGAGAATGATCCCTCATGAATTGCTTATATCCTTCATATTGATTGGATTGTACCTTGTATTTGGGCATTTCTATGGCTTGTGGGATGCATTTTATTGGGATCCTAAGCTTGAGCCACCTTTAAATGAGAGGTGGATGTTGTCTTGTCGAATTCCTTGTCCTTGCTCTTGTCAATATTAGGGTCAACAAAAAAGGGTGACTCTGTTGATCCGATTTTCCTCCATTGATCCTTGTTTCCATTTGGATGAGTCGCTGTGCAATGTCCAACCATCTCTCAAAATGAGTGGGGAGAATATTGACCTTCCCCCCTCTGGCCGCCATAGATGGTTAGCAGGAGGTGTTTGGGTTGCTGCACCAGAGGAAAACAAGTTCAAAACCCTATCCGAGTTCAAAACCATACTTGTATAATCTCATGATATCAATAATGTTGTCTCCTCAACTCCCATCGGTGTCATATTTAGTATAAAGCATCGATGCCTATATTTTTATAAAGCACCAGTACCGCTAATTTTTTTAGCGTGCACTTGTGCTATATTTATTATCTAGCACTGATGCATATATTGTTATAAAGCATCAATGTCATTACTTTTTTTGTTGCACACCAGTGATTAGTTGTATTTAAAGGCACTGATGCACTTATATCAACAACATGCGCCGATGAAAAAACATCCGCTAAAGCCTCCGACCATCAATATTTTTTAGTTATAATAAATTTTCATAAAAAAACTCCACCAAAACATCTAGTACCATAGGTGGAGGTTGTAGCATATATTTTTTTGTCAATTTTAACCAATCTTGTAACACTAAAACCCTCTTCTACAATGCCTTTTCTTTGTAGTGAAGTGACACTAAGGTTTACTTAACATTTTATGGCTATTGATTATCATTTCATTTTCCATTTCATATTTTATTTTTTATTTGCGTGCCTTCTCTTTGTGCCATATAGAACCTCTACTATAGCTTATCATGTAGAATCTTTAGTATAGCTAAATCCAAAATTATGGTTGTCTCTAATTTGATAGTCTAATAATAGAATATAACAGGCTCACAAAACTCTAAAAATATCCCTCTTGTTCAGAAATAATGGGTGGATTGTATGTATTTTGCAACACAAAACTTTTACTATAGATGGCTTGGTAGTAAAAATAGGCTTGTCCCCAATTTGGGAGTATTACAATGGAATGTAATCTAGATTCCTCTGAGTAAAAAGTTTGTAGTGGGGTGTATGTATTCTTACATGTAGAACCTTTGGTATACAAATTTCGAAAAAAGGCTTCCATTAATTTGTAGTATTACAATGAAGTGTAGGTAATAAACAACAAACTTGAAAGATCCCTTTAGCTAAAAATCCATAAGTGGGGATTTTCTATTTTGCCAACTTTTCATAGAGCTTGCACTTGCCCACCAAACCATATAAAACAACTCATTTATCAAAGCCGTATACTTGGCTCTTGTTACACAAAATGAATAGCTTGCATGGGTGAGGCAAGCCATGTTTCTCATGGATTTGAACTATATTGTGAGGAAGATCACAACCCTTGTTTTACCACCAAACAATCAAAATTGAACTAGACCCATCCCTTTGGAAGAGGAATCTACCTCTAGTTGCATGCTAGCTTACTTAAGATGTATCCATTAGCAAAAATTTTAATTGGAGAAAGCACATACTAGATTTAACTAGGCCCATTTCTAATCGTCTTATAAATTAATTCCATTTGCTATTCCCAATCTTAATTGTTTCCAAGATGTCCCTTTTTATTCTCCCCCATATTTTCTCCATGGGAATCCTCTTCCTTTGAAAATTTTTATAATCTTGTTTTTTGTGAGTTAGTAATCACATGAGGATTGCCCCATGCTTGATATCATGTGCATCACCATTACAGTTCTCCTTTCTTGACACAATCAATAATCCTTTTAGCTTCACCATGGGTCCTATTTTCCACATTCTTGTCCAAATCCCAATGAATTTTTCCATGAGTGTCAATGATAGCAAGTAAGGACGAATGTAAGTGGTGGTGTTCTGCAATGTCCACACACTAGTCCAGGAGCACTTGAACTCTTTCACGAAGTTCCAGAATGTGAGCTTGTCAGTCCTCCTCAGCCTCGTTGATATCATTCAGGATGAGTAGAGGAGTGTTTGTCACCCTCGCAAGATATCCAAGAAGGCTTGTACCCCCCTCATGTTGAGTAGGGCATGGTGACCATGGCCTCGCTGGCCATGGTTTCCACGATGAGCCATGTCCTCACTGTTATCTCTATGATTCTCACTCTTGGAAACTGTTTCCGAATTAAGGTTTGTCCAAGGAAAATGGATGTTTGAGATCCCTCCAACTCGCAAAGGTATGAGCATCATAGATGAAGGAGAAATGAACATGGATCTATGAGAAGAAGCTTAAAACAGTGAATTCCAAATTCGAGGTAGGAGTAACATTACCAGAGATGGAAGTTCATGTCAGAATGTGTTGGATTTAATTCCATTGAAGGCTAGTGTCCTGGTAGCCATCGTAGGCTCCTCATTAACCCCTGCCATATTGTCATTAATAATACCATCAAGCCCTCTTTACACCCCATTTGGGATTGAAAAGATCTATAATCACTAGCTTTCCATATGAAGGAAAAAAATAAAATATGGAGATATAATTTAGAATTGCTTTAAGAGCTCTATCTTTGGTTTCTTGAAAACCACCTTGACTAATAATAAGTATATTATCAACATTCTAAACATGGAAAATAAAGAAATTTGAAGACAAAATTTGGATACCTTCAGTGTGTTATTTTTCTAGGGTTTCTCTAATACATTCTTAATACTTTTATCATTATAAAAATAATAATAAAAGATAGATACCTCTAAAGTTTAACCATCATGAAAACTCAAATAATCCATAAATATTAAAGAAAAATAATAATAAATCACTCATACAACAAATTCATGATTAACTAAACCTACATATTAAATATTTATAAAAAAAATCTCATTATACTTTATCATAATTGTAACTAAATTATGCTTAGAGAATATCCATTATAGT
Organism: Pseudotsuga menziesii; assembly: GCA_001517045.1. NCBI lineage: Eukaryota > Viridiplantae > Streptophyta > Pinopsida > Pinales > Pinaceae > Pseudotsuga > Pseudotsuga menziesii. Next base: position 68,622 of record LPNX010137922.1, read on the forward strand.
CATTTTATTGTATTTCTATATATTCCTCTATTAAAGAAACTACACTACAACATACAGTACGAACCTTAGTCTCTCCTGTGCTTAGTCTCTCCACTTTAAATATAGAAGAAGAGATTTGTATCAAACAACATCAATACTAAGAACGTACATTTGGCACATTGAATAGCGTTGTGATCAACACGTTGATAGGTGTTTTTATTTGAGAATTTGCGGTGGACTATACCATATACTTTTCCAAGATTGCATGAGGATGAGACAAGTGTACTATCAAGATTGATTCTATGGCCATCGTTCAAAATTCGAAATAAACAATTATAAAAAAAATAATATAAAAAATAATTGTAGTTGATGCAAGGATAATAGGCACTTCGAACAAGTGATTACAATTAAACATGGAGAACAAGTATTAGATAATTTGTTCATGACATTTAACTTGTTACATCGATAGGTGTTTATATCTTAGAATTTGGGGTGGACTACCATCTATGTTTTCCCTAGATTGAAGGAGGATGGGGCAAGTGTATTGTCTAGATTGATTTTACGGGCATTGTTCAAAATTCAAAATAAACAATTATAAGAAAATAAATATTAAAAATAATTGGTAGTTGATGCTTCTATAACTCGTAACTTTTGCATGGATAAGAGATAGTGATAGACAACCCGTTTAACTAAAGAAGGCAATAGGTAGCTGCAACATAGACAAAAGGCGATTACAGCTAAACACAGAGAACACGTAACATATAACTTGTTCATGGCACTTCATTTGTGACATATCCATGTTCACTGACCACAAGTTAAGTGACTATGCTAGTTAGTGACGCTTAACTTATGGCATATCGGTGTTCACTAGCAAGTTAAGTAGTTGTGCTAGTATATAGAATATTTGGATGATAATGGATAAGGATATTTGGATAATAATGGGTAAGGATTTAAAAGAATGACGGTTTAAGAGTTTTAAAATCCAGAGTTTAAAAAATGGAATTGTATTAAATATGATTTCATGTATATGTTTGTATATGTAAATTGTAATTTGCAAATAACTCTACAACTTCATGTACAGAGCTATCTGTATTTTTTTAATATGTGTTCCATACTTGTTTTATACTTCATGTACAGATCTATTCACAATTTTTGTATGTCTTTCATGCTTGTTCTAAACTTGTAAGGCGTCTCTCTCTCACACACACATACATATTACTGTTATCTAATAGTGTTATTAATGTGCAATATACTATGATTTAGTTGCACAATTATGAATATATTTATGTAACCTAAATGATTAAAAAATAAAGTCTCCTTTAGAACTATAAATTCTAAAAATTAGATTGTCCTAATAAATATACCAATACCTTACCCTAATATATATACTTGGTTGTAAAATATTCTACAATCTTGAGGCATTCTATGTGGATGTTCTCCATGCAAAACTATATAAATTATATACATGAAATAAATGTTTTAAAACCCTCATTATTGGCATGACTTCCTCACAATGGATTCCACATAGAAAGTGGAATGGTGTTACCTTGGATGAGAAAACAAGAGCAAATAAACTATGCATGACTAATACCTAAAATATTTATTTATTAAAAAACTACATTACTAACCATAAATATCATCAACTAAGTATTTAACATAACAATATTGTGTTATATTGAACTGAAAGTAAATTAGATGGTTGAAATTCTCCCTCCATCGTATTAAAGATATTAAGGATATTTGCATCAAAGAATAATGTTATCATCACAACCTAAAATCAAAGACATCACTGAAATCAGTTTTCTAGAAATCTTGGGAGGATGGAAGCTTGAAAAGGAAGAGGTGAATTTGAAATTTTTACTCAAGTTGAATATGGTTTGGTTTGGCTATCGAATTTGGCCTCATTCAAAGGAGTCAAACTTTCATTTTGTGAAATAATTTAGAAATAACTAAGAATGTTAAAAAGAAATTTTCTTCAGTGATATCAACAACAACAACTTGGTGTTTTGAATTAAAGTATTTGACACATAGGACTTCAAATTTAGGGAATGGGTAAGTGGTAGGAGGAATGGCTTTGTTTAAATTACTGGTTTGGAAGGTATTTAATCTTTCCTATCTCTATATTTTTTGTGAGCTCTTTATCTAAGCTTGTATGGATTTTCAATGTTATTGAAGAATCAATTACCTCATCCAAAATGTCAATTAATTATTCAATTTCCCAAAAAAACAAATGAGGCTTCTCGTGAATTGTGAGTTACTTTCTTTGACCCATTTTATCAAGTAAAAAAAAATATGAAAAAATATTTGTAAATTAACACTTAACTGAAAATGAGACCTTACTAGCTAAAATAAATGCTTATGAGTTAGTGAAATATTTCTATACAATTGCTCTTAAAATGGACTTAACCTTCAATGTTTCTTCAAACCAATAGCTAGTGTCCTAATGAACAATAACCTTTATTATGGGCGAAAAAAACTTAGATACATGATCAATGGACATAGAACATTGCACACCAATGATCATATATTATAATTTAGTAGCATTGTACTAATGTAAGGATTCCATGTGTTCATTTAATTCACCTTGGATAAACGATGCAGAGAGCAACCATTAATTCTTATGTCGTCCTGTACTCCTTAGATAAAACCTCTTTGTAAGAAGGGACTAATATTATATGGGAGACCTTTTTGTCTTGTTTTAAAAACTAGCTATGGATATCTAAGACCATTAAATGTGTGATGCATATACCGGGTGGTAGTAGTTTGAAGCACTTTAGTCATCATAAGTTGTATACATTCAATGGAGACAGACTCATGCTAAAAAGATTGCTCAGCTAAAACAAACCCTCCGGCTCAAGCAGAATCAACTAGTTTGCAGTGTCATTTTGGCATAGCAACTTTCTTGCAGACACGACGCTCGAGCTTTAATCAAGGATTCTCAATGAAAGCAAGCGTAAGCGTTTCTTTCCAAGGCAAAAACTGATTTTGCTATTAATGAATGTTCATTAAGTGTTATGCTGTATCTATCTTGGACATTGACCTACATTAAGTCATGGTAAAACGTATGGCTGGGCAGTTTGCCAAGATCCAAACCCCATAAATGAAGCGTGCATATTCCTAGATTTTTTTAGCATGGGAAAATAATATTTAGCATGCTGCAAAGCATTTAATGTGGTTGCAGCAGGCTTGTTGGATCTTGAGCTGCTCAAAATCCAACTATCATCAAACCTATTGCAACCACATTAAATGCTCTGCAACATGCTAAATATTGTTTTCCTTTAGTATGTGTCCAAGTGGAATCTAATTAAGCAAAGGGAATGAAACACCCACAGAACTCTTGGATTTATGACAGCCTGTGGGCTTACAGGGGACCATCCAATCATGAACAGTTCTTGACAGTGTTTGATGTCACTTCTAGGCCTTGGTCTGACTGTTCTGCACACATGTTATGGATTTGGGGATAGAACCTGGTAACTAGGTGGATCATAGGTAGAATTCTTGAGAGGTGTTGCTAATCCTCTGGGTTTTAGTTAAGATGAACCCAACTGTATTGGTGATAATATGTGAAATTTTGAATCCATTAAACCTGGGAGATTGACAATAATTGTATGCATGGGTGCTGAAAAATTGAGGTTGAAGATGCCACATTAGAATTGATAGTAACTTGGGTCAGTGATCTTATGATGTTATTCGGGAAGACTGTTGGCATTATGTTGTTCATGAACAAGAATTGGGATTTGGCATTTATAGTAGCTGGAAGATTAAGGAGTTAATATCTAATCTAAAAATTTAGTTTTATGGCTTTTATGGTCTTATTTTGGAAATTTAGTTAGTTTTATGGCTTTTATGGTCTTATTTTGTTATATTTAGTATACTTGACAACAGGTTTGTGAGCACTATTTCAATGTTCTATAGATGGAACTGTTTTAAAGGTTACACTAGAAGAGCTTGCAGTGTCATTGGGGCATAGCAACTTTTTGTAGCCGTTATGTTCGAGCTTCATACACCGATTCTCAATGAAAGCATGCATTTCCTTCCAAGGAAGACTGGAATGTTCATTATCTATTCGTTATGTATCCTGGTCATCAACCTTCAGGAAGCCATGGAAAATGGCGGATTGTAATTTTGGATTATGAGAGAATACTGTATAAGTAGGATATTTACATGCATAACTATTTTGACATAGTTGAAAGGTTGAATACAGGGGCTCTGTATTTTGTATTATAGGTGATATATTGAATGCTCAAAAAGGACAGCATATACTTATTAAAAGAGTTACAGTACATGCATAAGCATATGAAACATATAATTTTGTCCGATGAGACAAAGAAAATAATGATTATTTTTGGAAATAAAATATATTATTTGGTTGAGTATTATTTATTTACAAAAATATAAATGATTTTAATTTTCAATATACAATTTATGGTAATAATATGATTGGTTGACAAAAACTTAGGTCATTTAGGAGATGTGTACACTCCGTAAAATGGTTTTTTGTTTGGAGGCACCATCCAATGCCAAGCGTTATCCCATATGATTATCAATGTTACGACTCCACCAAATCCAATCCCAAATCCTAATCCCAATGCAATTATTGAGATATGTTTATCCAAATGACTTAACCATCCTTTATTTTTGCTCACATTTGCAAAAGCTCCATCTCTTATTTTTGTATATATTTATGTTTGCTCACATGGTTGTAGAGGATAACCACATAGGCCTTTATTCCTTTGAAATGAAGTCGTATTGAAAGTATCAAATTGTGTTCCTCCTGGAATTCGCCCACGAAGTCTGTTAGATGAGACATTTAAAGATGCCAACTTGGTTAACTTAAAAAGTTCTTGAGGAATCTCTCCACTCAAATTATTTTTAGCCAAGTCTAATTGTTCCAAAGTAGGTATGTCACTAAGAGAGGTAGGAATTTTCCCATCCAATTGGTTTCCAGATAAATTCAACAACCGCAACTTGCTCTAATTTCCTATGCTTGGGGGTATTTCTCCAATAAAATTATTGTTAGATAAGTCAAATATGGTGTTTGCCTGCAGAATATATGTTATATTATACTCAATGCCCTTGATGTCAATCTGCACATCCTCATATAGTGTATCACCATCAACTTGGGAAGACCCAAGCTTGCCAAATCCTTGGAGTCTCCCTATATTAGATGGTATTCTTCCACTTAATTTATTATTAGATAAATCCAACACCTGTAATTGGGAGAGATTTGCTATCCATTCAGAGATACCACCCTGAAGCTTATTATAACCAACACTTAAAACCCGTAACCTTTGAAAAGATGTAAGGTATGAGGGAATCTCACCTGTTAATATATTTTTCCTTAAATCCAGAAGACGAAGCTCAGTGCAATTAGCCAAAGATAGAGGTAAACTCCCAGAAAAACTGCTAGAATGAACAAACAGAACATCTAACATTGCTAAAAACTCTATGTTTAGATGTCCACTAAGTTTGTTCTCAGACACCTTTATCCACTCTAATTGTTTAGAGTTACTTAAAGATGTGGGAATCTTTCCATTCAACTGGTTTTTGGATAAATCTAACGTGATTAGATAGACACATTTGCCGATTTCCTCCGGTATTGTTCCACCAAGTTTGTTGTGGGACAACATCAAATACATCATGCTTGTGCAATTCCCTAGAGATGTGGGAATCCTTCCACTCAACTTGTTGGAGTATAGATACAGGGTATCCAAGTTCTGTAGCAAACCCAGTTCGTCCGGAATTCTTCCACTCAAGTTGTTGGAACTTAGAGACATGATTCTTAAGTTCTGCAGCAAACCCAATTCTACTGGAATTTTTCCACTCAATTGATTGAAACCTAGATACAGTCGCTCTAAGTTCTGTAGAAAGCCCGATTCCCCTGGAATTCTTCCACTCAAGTAGTTGGAAGAAAAATCAAGAGATGATAGCTGAGGGGTGTGTGCAAGAAGTTGATGGACCCTTTAGATGCAATGGTGGAGTGAAGTCATTCACTCTTGATCCAAAAAAAAAGAAATCAACCCAAGCAACACTGAACCTGCCAAGCCTAGTCCCAAGGCTGGCAATGGTCATGCCAACTAGGCTAGTAACCAAAATCGTGCCTCCGTTTTAGCAAAGCAAATCGCGTGCACGATTTGCTTTGCTAAAACGGATGCGCGATTCTTAAAACCTGTTTTTTATTTTAAACCGACCGAGGCCGTCTTTTTCTCATTTTTGGCGCGGCTATTGGATGAACAAAGACGAAACCTCGACTGTCAATACGCGATTTTGGGTGTGCTTGACCCCTCCATCACCACCTTTGGATTAACCTTCCCTTTGTGAGGTATTTTCTTCAATTTTTTTCATGTTTTTTTCATTTTCTACATCAATTTATTTGCCTTGTCTACAATAATTGTGTAGTATGATTAGGAGGTAGAACAATTGCACTAAAAGAATGCTACGTCAATCCTCTCTATGTTGAATCATTTGTAGCTACTTCATTTCTAAAAGAATCTTTAAAAAACTTAAAATAGCTATCATATTTTGTTATTCAAAGTAATTTAAAATTCTAGATTAAAGTCACTGACCCACATCCAATTAAAACAAAGTGGATTGAAAAAAAATTGATTGCATTCATGGTGAGGGGATTCTGATAGAGTTCAAAGGACATTTAGGCCTATATCCTTCATCAAATTTATTATGTCCAAGTGAGAAAGTCTTGAAGAAACACTTATGAACTTTGCAGAGTACATGTTGTAAACTTTCTAGTTCTAAAATACTTTCTAATGTATTACCAGACAAGTTGTCAAGACTAACTCTTAGAAGAAAGATAATTCTTTTCATTTAAATTGACCTTGTAAGTGAACCTATATCTACGGATCCTTACAAAAATAATCTCCCTCAAACTCTTGGAATTGAAGATGCAAATATAATAATTGTTGGATATAGCCGATAGGTTATATTCAATTTTGATTTTGAAAGACGAGGATGGAACATGAAGTAGGCATAATTACAAGAATTATCTTGGTTCAAAATTCTATAATGCAATATGAGAATTGCAAGCAAGTCAAATATCATACATGAATAGAAAAATTGATTATTAATATACAAATAATATTAATCCCAATAGATAAATGTTGATTTTAAAGAATGGACTCGTAATAATAAACTTACTGTAATTCTACATCCCTATAAAACTCTAAAATCCAGTGCACCAACCACTAATTGAATGCAAGTTAGAGGTGCTTGCCATGAGAAGCATGGTTGCAAACCTCGTGAACACCTTGATTCCCAATCTAAAAACCAAGAACTAAATAAGTGGCATTAGGGTGTCTAATAATCACCTTGTTTACATTGGATCCTATTAGTCTTGTATTAGCACCCACATTATTGTCAATACTATCACAAATAAAATTTCAAAATATATACAATGTTACTGCTTTTTCAAAAAGGGGTGATATATTGATCAATTGTTCTTGAGATGAGATCTATGGCTTCTTCATAGCTCATTCGTCAAATATCCTTTCCCCATATTCATATGGTCTATGTGCCTTGGATGTGCCTAGCAAAGATAGTGTGAGATGCGCTAGTGTTGTGATATCTCTTACCCTCTTTAACACTTAGAATGCTTGCTTATATGACGATGTGATTTCATGGGATGTTACTTTTATGCTTGTAAAATGACTCATAACACTTAAAGTTCTTAATCATTACTTGGTCTAACCCTAGTGTTATCATCATTATGCCTTACGAGTGCATCATTTTGAACGTTAAGTTGTACCCTAGTGAATTAAGTGAGTGTTTTAACCCGTCACATACCATTTTTCCTAACCACTTTTCATTTCACTAGCCAGTTCATCGATCCCCTTCACGTTCCCCTTTGTAACTCACGGTAACTATCTAAGGTCTCATAGTTATTCCCATGTATGAACCCCTCAATAAAGTTAAAATATTCTAGTACTCTAAGGTCTATGTTGTTGAATTAAATTTCCCCTTGCAAAAAGCTAGGTTTCCTATGTCCCATGTTATCTAATCCAAATCTAAAGTAAAGGGACTAAGTCAGTGAAAAGGTTAATAAATGCAAATAAATGAAAAATAAAGTAAAATGGGATCACAAAAAAGAGGTGCAAGGATAGGTGATCCGTGGTAGCATTTCATTATAAGGCACACAAGTGGAAGAAAAATGTTAAACCCTAGCTCCCAAAATTTAATGGTAGACCTATCACACTCAGTTAATATGATAGTTAATTTTCAAAGACCCGTTTCTTTCCTAAAGTACACATTCACTTCATTTACCCTCCCCTATCTTAAGAATCTAGGCTATGCACATTCAATTTTCAGATAGGCTATGAATCTACGCAATTTTAGATCTGAATATTTAACTCTCATTTTAGATATGAATATTTAAGTAAAAGATGAAGTTTTCCCAATAGTCATCTATAGCACATTTTAGATCTCAGCCATTATAATATTTTCTCACTGCTATCAAATTGTATGGCCACATTACTTGGGTATCTCAACATTCATTTCCATAGATCTGTCAACGGGATGCTACAGGCATGTAAAAAGCACCTTCTTACTATGTTTTTGGGTGTCTGTTTATTAGCCATTTAAATCATTGTTAATGTTATTTCCTTGCTATAATTTATGAGCATGTTATGTGAAGAATTGCCATTAAAATCTATGTTCAAGCAGTGATACATTATTCAAACAAAAATTCAAATCAAAACAGCAGTGAGGCATTATCCGTGTTGAGTTAAAAAGCTCCTACAACCTTTCCATGTAAATGTTGGGGTTGAATATCACCCTCATCAAAATGATAATAATCTTCATTATTAATAAATGGCTTAGAAATCGATTACCAACTTCATTCAACAATAGTCCCTCTCATTAACAATAAATAGCTTATGAATAGACTAACACTCTAAATAGCTTATGCCGCCTATTCTTTACTGTAAAATTCAAGATCAATCTTTAAATTTACATGATAGATTTAGTTTATATGTCAATAGTTATACATTTTTCAGTTCTTATATATGTCATTATATCATGTGTTTATATTTATAATGATATTTTATTTGTATTTATGATTGCAGTGGCTACTATGGATCGTAACAATGCAGAGATACTGGGGTTCATTGGCCATTTGAGAGAGATAGGTTCAGCTTGGAGGGGTGGAGATGAGCTTCGCCACTCCCTGTCAGATTCATTGTTATCTATTGTTGATATGATCGCAAGATCGAATGATGCGTTGTATAGCATCGCATCTTACAGGGAGAGAAAAAGGAAACAATATGCTGATGGCTTGAGTTACAATGAGGTAAAAAAGATGAAAATAACAAAACAAGCCATCTATTCATTGTTTAGACTGCCTAGGATGGAGGACATCCCAGAGATCAGTAGGCCACATATTTCTATTGAGTGGTGCACTTTTCCACCCATCAAAGACAACTGGATGGATAGGTGGTACATGGTTTTTGACATCCCCCCTCACAACAATATGGAAGTACCGATGTACTTCCTCCAAAAATTGTATGCAGAGTTTGTGATGGGGAAACATGTCAACTATTTTGACATGTTGGGCTTCCGGGGAGTTGGTAGGGGAATGCCCCAACATCGACCCCATGCTAGGCATAGAGATGCCAATCAACAGATACCTGCACCCCGTGCCCGACTACCGAGGGCAGACATCCCTCCTGCCCATGACATGGTTGCCCAGACACAGGATGCATTTTTTACTCTAGCTGAGATGGTCTCTCGACACATGGCCATTATTGACCAGAGAGCGCCCTCTTCCTCTGCTGGTGTACAATCACCAGCTTCTGGTGGTAGAGGGACATCTGTTGGTGGGGATAGACCGACATCCGATGTGCCTCAAAGCGAGCCACACGTCTGCACATCGTGTGGGGGACCCTGTTATGGTCCTAGACAAAGACATGGTTCCAGTACGATGACTGGTGGTCAGGTAAGGACTTTGTTTTAAAACTCTGTTATTGAACTCAATTTTTAATTGTTCCATACTATATCTAACATATTAAAAGATTCATAATATATATGCAATATTTACTCTTGCAGGAGTTTGATGCCTCTCATGGGGGTGGTACTGCACCCGGTGTGGTTGTACCCGAGACCCAGAGAACCACAGTTGAGGTAATATTTAAACACTTGTCATTTTGTTATTACATGTATAATTTTGTTAATGCATGTGTTAGTCTTGATTAATTTATTAAAATGTCTAATATTTACAATTTTTGAAGTTGCAGGAAGCCCACTTGGAACATGATGCTGAAGACATTGATATCAACGACATAGTCCAAGGTGGAATTTACGACTACTTAAAGAATGTAAGTACATGGGTTATGATTGAATCTTGTTCGAAATATTTAAATTTCTTACTGTACACTCCTTTATAGAGATCGCTAATGTAAATATAATTTTTAAACTTGCAGATGCTAGACGCATCTGAAGAGCAGCACCAAATTGATGGAAGCGGTCACTCCCGTGGTGGAGATATGTCCCAGGAAGGGGTAAGTATATTACAACGTGTTATTTTTTCAGTACATATTATTCCATCCATTCAAATCCATGTCTAACTATGGTAACACTTTATGAATGCAGACGTCATCACAGATCCCTGCACCAGCTCTTTGGTATAGATCTCCCAATAGTCCAAACATAGATAGGGGGTTGTTCACACCAGACGAGGTCCCTCTTCCTTGAACAGAGTGGCTATGCATGAGGATCAACCTACTCATCCCACGATAATGTACACACTTCCAATGGCAGTTGTTGGTTAGCTATGTATTCACTTCACAAGTGGTTTTTCTTAATGTTATTTTCACATGTTTACAACATCAGCATGTAGAGTCATCCATGCCAGACCTTAGTGGGATTGTTGATGCCGCTTTCAATGCTGCGTCTACAATAGGGACAAGTCACAGTGAGGTACATCTACTTGAATATTTGTAATTGTACATTTCATTTGTATTGTTTCTGGACATGCACGATGTCTAACTATTTAATCATTTGGTGAATGTAGCCATGCCCTGGTCCATTAGTGCATGCCACTGAGGTTGATGTTCAACCTACGGCTCCTCTTACTACTGAAGAGCACCAGCCTCATCTCCTAGAAATGGTTTTTTCAGTGAGATGTTCATTTTTTACATAATTGATTAGTACTTTCTCATTCATGTACATGTTGATAATTCTTGAGATAATTGACATATTTTGTTTTATTCGCAGAGAAGCATGGCAGCGAGGCTCGCTGCAAGGTCGATTACACCAGAGGCACCTACACCCTCGACACCACAGGCACCTATACCCCCGACGGATGCAGTGAGTCTTTGTTTTATTTACAATTGAGTCATATTTTAAATTTTCAAACTTTGTTATTGATGGACAGTACTAGCTTAGTTACCTAATCAAGAAATATTGTCATTGATTTGCAGTCGCCAGAGATGCACAGTGGTCGTAGACGGACCCGAAGAGCATCAGGGTCCGGGAAAAACAAGAGAAAGTTAGAATTTTGATGTGTTAGTCTAGGACAAATATGTATTTCTATGTACAGTCTGGAGTTAGAGTATAGGGGCATGGTCTAGGACAGGTGTACTTTTGTTTGCACATGTACATCAAATATGTTTTTGATACATGTACATCGTCATGTCCCCGTCCCTTAGACCGGCGAAGAGGACGCGACGAACATCAAACACGACCGGGAAAAAAGCCCCATGAACAAGTACAATTCATCAATGCTGAAATTCAAACTTACAAGGATGCATAGACATACAAGCATACACAGATGCATAATGAATCAACATTCAGCGGAAGCAACACACATACATTTCCAGCATAAACATGTTCATCATAAGTATTCAATTGACATCAAATATATAATTACAGAGATGAAGTATAGACAGCAGACTTATCTTTTGGTGAAGAACTCATCTGCAACCACCTACGTCACTGCAACGTTCCACCCAACCATAGGCCAACGTGCTCATCAATCTCTCAGCAACGTTGCCACCCCCGAGCTGGGCATGATTCCTCCAAGGATAAGGGTCAACGCAGGCTTATGCATAACCGGGGGACACACATAGCCAAACCAACACAGCTGGGTTTGGCAGGCCTTCAACAGATTTTCCAAGCCAGCACATCCCAAGGGGAAAACCACTGCATACCTGCAGCAAAACAATCCCTTCACAACACCGTGAAGACGCAAAGGCAACCAGGGATAATCCCAAATAGAAGATGAGCACAGCTCAAGCCCACAAGGCAACACGGAGTTGTTCTTGGCCCTAACGTGGCCAAAACAACTCAGCAACAACACCCAAACCAGGGTATAACAGCAGCCCAATTTCACAAAGAGTGATGGCAACAATACACAGTCCCACAATGGATAACAAAAAACGTTCCCAGCATAGCCTTGGGAGACTCAAACGCAGGCCACAGCAGAAAACAGCTCACTACGAATACGCCGCGACCCAAAACGCAATTGGGCACCACAACCAACAGAATCGTGGGGAAGACAACAGCCCCAAAACACAATTAGTGAGCACGGCTCACAACATGGGAAAAATGCCCCAAACAGTCTGTGCGTGAGTGCAACTTGCACCAACCCGCAACACACAGAGGAAAACAAATGCACGGCCGCAAATTAGTAAGGAAACTTACACACAGTCCCTGAGTGCGAAATAGCTCCTGCACCCGAGAATCCCAAGCGACAGCCACGATTTCTCTTGCTCCCAGCGTGAGAAAAACCAACGTATAACTCCTGTGCTTGAGGATAAAGGACGCGGCTAGCAAGATATGGGGACAACAACCCACGATCAACAAAGAGAGCCCCCGACTGGAGCGTGAGGAGAACAAAACGACCTCCCTGTGAGAGTGAACAGGCCCCAATGGAGGAACGATCCGACCATGAGAGAAGCGCGCAATGGGGAGGATGAACAAGCGCATGAGGAGATGAACCGGTAGGGAGAGAATGGAGTCGTGGGTGGAGTGGGCATGTGGGTAAGGGACTGACAGTCCTGCCACCCCACTCCCAAAGGCAATAACTGCCCATCCACCAGCAGCCATAACTGCCCAACTACCCAACAGAGCATTAAAGAGCTTGGAAGAGGTTGGATGAGACAAGAAAGGTGGCAAAACAAACAAGATAATAAAACATGGGTTTCTCCCCCATAACCAAGGTTTGACATCCCCCACCCCCTTATCCTTTGGAACCATGCTCTTTTCATTTCAACGTTGCACTGCCGTAGCTGGTTGTGGTTTATTTTATTTGATGTGCGTATTTACATGATGTCAAATTATAAGGTGCCGGATAGCACGACATACCATCGACAACTATCCCCATTGCCGAAACATACACAACCAAATCGATGGTGGGGATTTTTCCTTTAGCTCCTCACCACGATTAATCACATTATATACATCATGCAAACGGGGTCAAAACCGGGGATGTGACATTCCCCTCTCCCTTGGAATAACACCGTCCTCGGTGTTTCATTACATATATACAATACATATACCACTGCACATCAAAATTTCAAAATTGCAGATATGTCCCACGTTCGATCATTTACTTTGAACATTCACGACCAAGCCTCTCGGCTTCCATGGACTTGTCTTGCTGGTTCTCAGCTTCCAGCCGATCCCGAATTCTAGGAACCTTGCGGCTATTGCCTTCATCATGTTCCCTCATCGGACAGTCCCGGCGTAAATGATGTCCTCCGCATCTCCAGCATCTCACTGGCTGCTTCATCTTTTACCTGCTCAATTTCCTTTGAGTCTTCATGCCTGGACCATTTCTTATCGGGTCGCTTGGACGAATGTCCCATTGCTGATCCACCTTCCTTTCCTTTGCCGATTGCTCTCAGAAGGCTTTTCACCTCCCTTTGCAAACCAATTGAGTCTTGCAAAGTATGGTGGTTCATTTCACTCTGCCTTCTCTGTATCTTGAGCATCTCCCCAAGATTCTCTTGGGTCTTGGAAATCATTTGAAGGAGACTTCCATCCAAGTCCAACAACTTTTGATCTGCTGCCATAATCAATGTGCACCACCTGGTTTCACTTTTCTCACCTATGAAATGCACCATTGAAATTCTATCAGACCAAGCATAATACCAAAATCAGTTAGTTAATTACCCAATTGGCATGACAGTCCAAGTCTCATCAATGAGGCTTTCATATTTTTCATGCCTTCCCAACAGGCACATGAGCTCATTCATGTCCATTCCTGGGCAGGGAATTAACTATTCCAGCATTCACAATTTACTTTAAGCAAATATACACATTTCATTTCGATCATCATGCATTAAATAATCCTTTGTTTTCACAATGCATAAACATACATATATATATATATATATAATCAAAAGGCAAGAGAGAGCAGTAAGAGTTTTTCCCCTCTTCGTTTTGTTCCATCTTGGAACCCACACCATCCCTGTGGATTTTCATGCTCTCAGCCTCTTTCACTTCACCGTGAATGCTGGGTCAATCCTTCTTGGTCATGACACTTAGTGTCTTAGGTCTATTCTAGACCTATAAACCATGGAGTCTCTCCACATGGTTTGTCTCGGCTGCTAGGACTCCCCCGCCTTACTAGCACCCTTTTCATTACCGCTCATTTCGAGCTTTCTAGGACTGTCACATGTCCACATGCACCCCTAGGATGCTCTCATATTCCTCGCTTCCAGCGACACCTATATCCAAACATTGAATAGATTCACATGTTTAGTTCATGCTCATCAGTTTTTATCTCTAGATCAAGAGCTTAAAACATTATAACCAATCATATACACAGGTATATTTATAAGCAAAATAATCCAATACTTATCTGTATTGTGCGTTTCCTCGTTCGTCCACAGGATCCTGCTTCGCTTTGCAAGCCTTGGGATCGCCTATGGACTTAGATGTTAGGTCAGCACGCCGGCTGCTCCATAACATCAAATAATTAATGTCCAGCCAGTACATAACCATGTCAACTAGGCTTGGAACTTTATCATGACCATTTCCAGGTCTAGGATCTACTATGGATCCTTAGGCATATCACGGCCCATCATATACTTATGTCAACAATGACACATACAATTATACCAACCATGCACTTATATCAACAATAACACATGCACTTATATCAACAATAACCCTTACTCTGCAACCCCTCACAACAACCATTTACCATTTACCTTTACCTTTACCTTTAGCCTGTCAACACAAGCAATACAAGCAAACTCATCAGTGTTATTGCTCTAAAATTGTAATCACATTTCTCATCATTCACTATCAAGTATTGAGACACCAGGAGTGCGTCCACTCCCTAGAGTGTAATCAATATTGAAACCCTTTCATGATCCAACATC
>LPNX010137922.1:85442-100016 GCA_001517045.1 Pseudotsuga menziesii
GTGTGGTTTCCAATCACCAGGATTAGGCAAACCAAGCCCCCATCCATGCTCCCAACACAGTTCATATCCACACATGTCTCACCGACATAACACATACCATCTCACTCATGTTATTACCAAACATGCAGTGCAGATGAGACATTTCAAAATGTCCAATGGCGTTTCACCCGAAACCCAGTTCCAAGGGAAAACCTTCCCATTATGTTTGGCTCTTGTAGGTCATCACATATGATCTTCCTGCAGTGTGTACCCCTGACACATTCATCAAATAGCCAAACAGTTAATCATCACCTGATGCTACAATCCCAATCGATCGTTCCATAACCAAGCAATGACATTAGCAATCAAATTCAATAAGAATTTGCAATTCTATCTACTACAGAAATTGACTTGCTCAATTGTGGGTTTCTTGTAAGAAGCACTACTATGCCCATTATAATTTTATGCTTACTATCATAACATGAATACCCACTTACCATGTGTCCCTCCTGACACAATCTCACACAAGCCAACCATGATTAGTAGTCGTTAGCACTTTCTTAAATCTGAAATCCACAATTCAAATTTAACAAACCATTATGCATGTCAACTACTTTCACAGCCATGAGATTTCTTCTCATAAATGGTAGATTCTGGAATTGGTTGGGGTCTTACCTCTCACTGCCATGCTCGAAATAATCTACCTGAAACATAAGCTTCAAACATCCAAACACAAGCTTATGCAAGCCAATAGTGGCTAGTGGTTGTTAGCAATTTCTCAAATCCGGAATTCGCAATTCGAATTTTAACAACCTATTATGCATATCATATGGCAGATTCGGGCATTGGTCAGGGTCTTACCTCTCAATTCCATTCTCAGAATAATCTACCTGAAACATGAGCTTCAAACATCCAAACACAAGCTTATGCAAGCCAGTAGTGACTAGTAGTTGTCAGCAATTCCTCAAATCCGAAATTCACAATTCGAATTTTAACAACCTACTATGCATGCAGTATGGTAGATTCTGGCAGTGGTCAGGGGCTTACCTCTCACTGTCATGTTTTGAAATAATCTACCTGAAACATGAGTTTCAATCAACCAATCACCTGGTAAGTCTAGATGCATATAACTTTTTCATTGCTACAACCATCATTGAAGCATTTTCAGAATTTATAAAATTCAAATATTTCCAGCTGTTAGTCACATCAGTGTTATCAAAGCTCATTTACTTCATTCAATAATTATCATATTAACATTGCAAGGTATAGTCACAACATTCATGCAATTAAATGAAATGTTTAGATACTCCTTACTTCACAAGCGTATCATTCATACCACCTTGCTCTTCAATAGAGCATTTCTGGCAGCCAACTGATCATGACTATCTTGCATTCATAACAGCCTTCGAAACAGTTCCAGAATTATCATTAATTCATCATTTCAGCTGTTAGTCATTCATGATATCACATGCATTCATCTCAATGCATTCATGCCATACATCACAACATTGCACCTACACTTATGCAATCAGTCATTCACACCCTTCATAGGCATACATCCATTGCATAACTACAAGGTTCACAAAATCTTTCCAATGCCTATCCATTCATGCTATCTTGCATTCAATATACCATGCATGGCCCAACCATGACTAACTCATATAGGATGCATTATTATAATCAATATCATCAACATATATAGGCATGACACATTTTTATATTCAAATTTCCACATGGTAGGAGGTCTCTTACCTTTACCATTCCATGGAATCTGTCATAAGCAACTCTTACCTGCATGGGTCATACTTACACCCTTGACATGACCACTTGGGTTGGTCCTTTGCAGGAGATTGCAGCATCTGCTCACCAACTTTTTTTATGGACTCATTGCCTTATCCCTTTCTCCGGAGGGTTGCTGGTCACATCCATCAGCATCAACAACATATCTAGCTAGGTCCATGTCATCGTCGGTGTTTCCACTAATGCCAACATCAAAGCAATGATTATCATTAGTGGTACATTATAAATATATAATTTCCAATATTCTTATCAATCATCCAATATCCTATGCATGCAATACATATCCCCATGCAATTCAAGCATAAACTTAGGAAATGTAGTTAAAATCAACAAGATAGGGTTTAATGAAAACTTCCCTTTCAAGTCCCTCATCTTCTCATGGAATTCCTTTTCCACACAGAAGCTGGTTGAATTCATAGTCCTTGCTACCCCTGGGCATGCAACTGTCCAGATTTTCCCATTTGATAACAGCGGCCATCACTAGCACTTTGCTGCTCCATGCTTAGATTCTGGTGACTTATCCTTGTTCCCCACTGGACAAGCTTTCCAACGCTTGTCCACATGCTTCATTCCGATCCTAGATGTGGAAACCACACCACTTTTAAAATTAAGACTTTCACCAAATCTCATCATTTTATACACCACTGCATTTTGGACTGGGTGCCAACTTCAGCCACCTCACTTCCATTGCACCATTCATCTTTTATGAATTTTGGGTTTTACTAAATTGCCCAAAACATAGAATGACTGTCTCAAGGAACGACGGGGGTCAAGGGGGCTTGCCCCCTTGTAGTAAACCATGATTTTTGTGCAATCTGGTGCATCAGATCGCTGCTTTTTTTCTCCTTTTCAGGCTTGAAATTCACTGAAAAACAGCCGCAGAATCGGCTCTCAGAACCCTTATCCCGTCCGCTGAATCGGCTCTCAGAACCATTGTTCCTTCCGCTGAATCGACTCTCGAAACCATTGTTCCGCGGATTATAACCCCATCAGCTGTCGAAAGCTTTAACACTCCGACGTTGGCGGTCAAGTCTATTGTGGCACAGCCCAATCGGAAATCGGCAGCCTTTCCACACCGGAAGACTTATCTCTTCCGCTTTCGCAACAGCGGACGCAAGGACACTTTCTCCTTCGCAACGGCCAACATTTTCATTACCACGTCAGCTGTCGGCGGCCTTGACCTTTTGATGCATCAGTGATCGAAGGACTTTCCCATCAGAAGCCAAATGACTTTGGCTTCCGCAACGGCGGACGAAAATCTGCTTTCTCACCCGCAACGAGCCGGCATTCCTTCTGCATCGGAAGCCAAATGACTTTCGCTTCCGCAACGGCGGACGTCGGAAGCATTTCCACATCTGAAGCCAAATGACTTTGGCTTCTGCAACGGCGTCTCACCAAAGACAAACTTCTTCCGATCAGCCGCTGACACTTAGAAAAATTTTCACGATTTTTCTTCTGCACTGTCGACAATCAGACGACTTTTCCGTCGGACGCCCAATCGTTTCTCGATCCGCAATGGCGGACGTCAATCCACTTTCTACTCTGATTATTTTAACACTTAGCCAAATTTATAACCTTTCTGCGGCGTCGGCGATCGGACGGCTTTCGAGTCGGACGCGAAATCGCTTCACCGTCCGCAACGGCGGCACTTCCGGAATTCTTCCGCAACAGCGAAAGTTAACTTCATCCCCTCTTCCGCAACGTCGGAGCCCTTTCACATTGAAAGACTTAACAGTTCGGCATCCGCAACGACGGACACTCAATCACTTTCTCTTCCGACTGTCTAACACTTAGACCAAATTTTTCAAAATTTCCCTTCGTCGGAAGTCGGCTCCATTGCTGCATCGGCGGCTGAATCCTTTTCACAGCCGCAACGGTGGACCGAAAATGGCTAAACCTTCCGCCACATCGGAAGTTGAAACCACGAAGTGTTCCGACTACTGTCAACACTTAGGCGATTTTTGAAGTTTGCTGCTGTCAAACTCTGATCTCTGCTGGGCAGAATGAAGTCCTGCCTCTGTTAGTTGCTCCTTCTTGGACCATAGAGGCCCACTGTTGCAACCAGGAGCTCTAATACCATACTGTCACGTCCCCGTCCCTCAGATCGGCGAAGAGGACACGAAAAACATCAAACACGACCGGGAAAACAGCCCCACGAACACGTACAATTCATCAATGCTGAAATTCAAACTTACAAGGATGCATAGACATACAAGCATACACAGATGCATAATGAATCAACATTCAGTGGAAGCAACATACATACATTTCCAGCATAAATATGTTCATCATAATTATTCAATTGACATCAAATATATAATTGCAGAGATGAAATATAGACAGCAGACTTATCTTTTGGTGAAGAACTCGTCCGCAACCACCTACGTCGCTGCAACGTTCCACCCAACCATAGGCCAACGTGCTCATCAATCTCTCAGCAACGCTGCCACCCCCGAGTTGGGCATGATTCCTCCAAGGATAAGGGTCAATGCAGGATTACGCATAGCCGGGGGACACACACAGCCAAACCAACACAGCTGGGTTTGGCAAGCCTTCAACAGATTTTCCAAGCCAGCACGTCCCAAGGGGACAACCACTGCATACCCGCAGTAAAACAATCCCTTCACAACACCGTGAAGATGCAAAGGCAACTAGGGATAATCCCAAACAGAAGATGAGCACAGCTCAAGCCCACAAGGCAACATGGAGTTGTTCTTGGCCCTAACGTGGCCAAAACAATTCAGCAACAACACCCAAACCAGGGTATAACATCAGCCCAATTTCACAAAGAGTGATGGCAACAATACACAGTCCCACAATGTATAACAAACAATATTCCCAGCATAGCCATGGGAGACTCAAACGAAGGCCACAGCAGAAAACAGCTCACTGTGAATACGTAGCGACCCAAAACGCAATTGGGCACCACAACCAACAGAATCGTGGGGAAGACAACAGCCCCAAAACGCAATCAGTGAGCACGGCTCACAACATGGGAAAAATGCCCCAAAAAGTCTGTGCGTGAGTGCAACTTGCACCAACCCGCAACACATAGAGGAAAACAAATGCACGGCCGCAAATCAGTAAGGAAACTTACACACAGTCCCTGAGTGCAAAATAGCTCCTGCACCCGAGAATCCCAAGCGACAGCCACGATTTCTCTTGCTCCCGGCGTGAGAAAAACCAATGCGGAACTCCTGTGCTTGAGGATAAAGGACGCGGCCAGCAAGATATGGGGACAACATCCCACGATCAACAAAGAGAGCCCCCGACTGGAGCGTGAGGAGAACAAAACGACCTCCCTGTGAGAGTGAACAGGCCCCAATGGAGGAACGATCCGACCATGAGAGAAACGCGCGATGGGGAGGATGAACAAGCGCGTGAGGAGATGAACCGGCAGGGCGAGAATGGAGTCGTGGGTGGAGTGGGCATGTGGGTAAGAGACTGACAGTCCTTCCACCCCACTCCCAAAGGCAATAACTGCCCATCCACCAGCAGCCATAATTGCCCAACTACCCA
This sequence comes from Pseudotsuga menziesii, assembly GCA_001517045.1. Classification (NCBI taxonomy): domain Eukaryota; kingdom Viridiplantae; phylum Streptophyta; class Pinopsida; order Pinales; family Pinaceae; genus Pseudotsuga; species Pseudotsuga menziesii. The sequence continues at coordinate 90,741 of LPNX010137922.1, forward strand.
ACAGAGCATTAAAGAGGTTGGAAGAGGTTTGATGAGACAAGAAGGTGGCAAAACAAACAAGGTAATAAAACATGGGTTTTTCCCCCATAACCAAGGTTTGACATCCCCCACCCCCTTATCCTTTGGAACCATGCCCTTTTCATTTCAACGTTGCACTGTCGTAGCTGCTTGTGGTTTATTTTATTTGATGTGCGTATTTACATGATGTCAAATTATAAGGTGCCGGATAGCACGACATACCATCGGCAACTATCCCCATTGCCGAAACATACACAACCAAATCCATGGTGGGGCTTTTGCCTTTAGCTCCTCACCATGATTAATCACATTATATACATCATGCAAACGGGGTCAAAACCGGGGATGTGACATACATTGACAGGCCATAGATCTAGGCCTTATATTTTTGTATTATAACTTTCATGGTATAAAAAATATTTCATATCAAGGCTCTTGAGATATTCATGGTTCAGTATTTTAAGTGTGATTATACATGTGTGGTGAAGAATGTTTCTATGTGTAATGTTCCCCATTTTTTATAGATTTTATGATTGTATGGAGATATCAGTTATAAATTTGAGAACAATGCACAATTACAATAAACTACGTAATGACAAAAATGTACATTCACTCCCATTCTTGATAATCCAGAAAACATTCCAATCATAATCATGTGTCTATAGGAAAAAGTTTTGTTAGGAGGCAATATGCATTTCACTTTGAATTTGTTCTTTGGTTTCCACATGTTCTTGTGTCAATCTCAGTTGTATTGATTTGTGAGGATTATCTATTACTTATGAATGCACTATGTCAAAATAAAAAAACTATTATGTTTAAAGGTTTCAATGATCTCAATACATGCACACTAAAGTCAAAGTTCTTGCTTGTGTAATTTAATAAATATAAGTGCAATATACAATGTATTTCAAGGTTTCAATGAACTCACTACTTGCACACCAATTGGATATATCTAATTTAAAATTGTGAGATTGGATTCATTAAATTACAAGTTAAGTCAATGCTCAAGTGTAATTTAATAAAACTAAGTGCAATACATGCTTTACATTTCATCAACAACCAACAACACTATTCAACAAACCTCATGCACCCAATGACTAATCACTCAGCATTAAAGGAACTACAATAGAATCCAAAGACTGAGAACCAACTTTGTGAATCAACATGATTTGAAGCATAAGTCCATCGAATTTGAAAAAGTTCAGTTCGACATTAGATTGATTCTGAATTGAGTTGTGACAGTAAGATAATATTAGGGTTAGGATTAGGGTTTCCTTGGTAGGGTTATGGTAATGGGACATGCATGTTAAACAATAAACCCTAGTTAGGGATAGGGTTTTCCAAGTTTGGCCTTCGTTTGCATGAAATGCATTGTCCATATTTGGCTCTCATTGGCGTGACTGTATTGTCCCTACTTAGTGAAACCCTAGCTTCAGAAACCATCGTAGATGGAGGTCACCAGGAAATGGACAGGAGGGAGAGGCCCCCCACTAGCTAAAATCCCACGTCACGAATCCAATGGAATCGATGGTTTGTTGATCGGAGGCCCGAGCATCGATCTATGGCGAGTTGCAGGTCACCTCCAGATATCGTTCAAGGACACCTGGTGGACTTGGGCCCAGTGCGCAAAAAACCTCACGGAGCGGCAATTTTGAATTCTGTCAACTCTTGCTAGTGTGTTTGGGCATGGGAAATATGGCAATGCCAACCGCATCCCCACCATCCGTGGCTTTCTATCTTTGGCCCTCGTTGGCGTGATTGCATTGTCCCCTACTGAGCGAAACCCTAGCTCCAGAAACGATCGTAGACGGAGGTCATCGGGCAATGGAAAGGAGGGAGAGCCCTCCCCCTAGCTAAAATCCCATGTCATGAATCCAACAGAATTGACATTTTGTCGATCGGAGGCTTGAGCATCGATCTATGGCAAGTTGCAGGTCACCTCCAGATACCGTTCAGGTACACCTGGTGGACTTTGGCCCGGTGCGCAAAAAACCTCACGGAGCGGCAATTTTGAATTCTGTCAACTCCTGCTAGTGTGTTTGGGCATGGGAAATATGGCAATGCCAACCACATCCCCACCATCCGTGGCTTTCCAGCTTTGGCCCTCATTGGCGTGACTGCATTGTCCCCTACTGAGCGAAACCCTAGCTTCAGAAACCACCGTAGACGGAGGTCACCGGGCAATGGAGAGGAGGGAGAGGCCCCCCCTAGCTGAAATCCCACGTCACGAATCCAACGAAATTGACGGTTCATCGATCGGAGACCCGAACATCGATCTATGGCGAGTTGCAGGTCACCTCCAGATACCGTTCAGGGACACCTGGTGGACTTGGGCCCGGTGCGCAAAAAACCTCACGGAGCGGCAATTTTAAATTTTGTCAACTCCTGCTAGTGTGTTTGGGCATGGGAAATATGGAAATTCCAATTGCATACCCACCATCCATGGCTTTCCAGCTTTGTCCCTCGTTGGTGTGACTTCATTTTCCCCTACTGAGTGAAACCCTAGCTTCAGAAACCACCGTAGACGAAGTTCACCGGGCAATGGATGGGAGGGAGAGGCCCCCCCCTAGATAAAATCCCATGTCACGAATCCAAAGGAATCGATGGTTCATCGATCGGAGGCCCGAGCATCAATCTATGGTGAGTTGCAGGTCACCTCCAGATACCGTTCAGGGACACCTGGTGGACTTGGGCCTGGTGCGCAGAAAACCTCACGGAGCGGCAATTTTGAATTCTGTCAACTCCTGCTAGTATGTTTGGGCATGGGAAATATGGAAATTCCAAACGCATCCCCACCATCCATGGCTTTCCAGCTTTGGCCCTCGTTGGCGTGACTGCATTGTCCCTACTGAGTGAAACCCTAGCTTTAGAAACCACCGTAGACAGAGGTCACCAGGAAATGGACAGAAGGGAGAGGCCCCCCCTTATCTAAAATCCCATGTCACAAATCCAAAGGAATCGACGGTTCGTCGATCGGAGGCTCGAGCATCGATCTGTGGACTTCTCCAATTGGTACAACAAATACACCAAAACATGATAGTTACATAATCAAGCTAAACATGACACCGACATAATCAAGTTGATCCATGTGATAGAACAAGAACCCTTCATCAATTTCATACTAGTAGCTAAACCTAAACCCTCCCATAGACCCAATCCAACTAGTATAGGAGCGAATGGTTGTCGAACAAGTATCACGGCAAGACATGTCAGATTCATAGAAATGACCAAAATGGCCAAGGTCTCATGTGACCAAAAATCAATTATCAAGATATGTTTGCTTAAGGAAAAGAAATGACCAAGTTCTCATGTGGTCAAAAATCAATAATAAATCAGAGGGAATTAAGATAGCAGTACAGACACCAACGCAAACTCAACACTTTCAATATTGGCATATAAAAAGGGTGTAAAATGCTTCAAGTATTGATTCCCACTTCCAATTTGAATCCGATAATTTCTCCACATCCAACACGTGACAAAAAATAAATTCCATTCATCTCATAAACATGATGAATTAATTGAGAGAATATCCCAACAAAGCCACTCAGAAGGAACATATCCATTATCTAGGGTTTCCTAATTATTGACCTATGGCAATGCCCAATTCTTCATTTTCGTTGATAAAAAACTCTAGAGACCTCAATGAACATAATGAATATAGGTCGAAGGAGGCATGTTGTTTCGAAAACAAACAAAAGGGAAAGATTCCAATTCAAAACTAAAAGGATCCTTAAGTTTCGAGAGGACAATTAAGTCCGTTTTTCGACTATAAAAAAATAGTTATAAGGCATCCAACTCATTGCATTTGTTTGAATGGTGTCTAACATCAGTTTGGGTGAAGATCAATGACCAATTTAAATAGAGAAAAATGATTAATTTTGGTTTATTCATATGAGATCATTCCTAATATCTCAAGAATGACGAGAACCAATAGAAATGAGATATATATAATGAGATCAGTAAACAATACAAGGGATGGCCAGTGCACAAAGAAACCAATTAAATGAACAAATAAATAATTAAAATAGTGTGTTGTTGTTAACCCAACAAGGCATTGATGATTTAATATTCTAAAAAATTAGAACTGCTAAATCAACATAAGAAACTTGGGAAATTTTGGAAATGGCCTATCAAGGCACTAATAAAGAGAAACATGTCCAGTTATAGACTCTTAAAATAGAATTTGAGAATTTGAAAATGAAGGATTATAAGACAACAAATCAATTTATGGAAAGGGTAATGGAACTCGTCAACTAGCTAAGAATTCATAGAGAATATTTGACTAACCAGAAGGCTATGAAATAGGTTAAGAATCCTTCCTAAGAAACTTGTCATTGTAGTATAGCCATTGAAGAATGCAAAGGACTGTCACATCTATCAAGAGAAGAGTTGATGGGATCCTTACTGTCTCATGAATCAATAATTGATTTGGAAAAATATACTCTTGAACATTCCGTACACAAGCAATTATCATCAAAGGAAGTGGAACAAATAATAGAGGCAGGGGAAGATTTAACATGAACAATACATAGAGAGACAATAAACCGATCATGGAACAAAAAGAGAAGCCACAAGAATGCTGTAGAAATGTAATGGGGGGAGGCAGAGGTTACCAACCAAAGAGGAGGTATGACAAATCAAAAGTTCAATGTTATTATTGTAAAATATATGGGCATTTAGTTAATTAGTGTCGGAGAAAGAAGGAACATTATGTGGCAGCAACATCACTCGTGTGTCTTGCTATATGGCTAAGGAGGATTTTAGTAGATCTCTAGCATGAAGAAAATGAAGCACCTCATGTGTTTTGTGGTAACAACTTGGCCATTTCTTTGTACAAAAATGATGTATTCCATCATAAAATAAAACTCATTGATACCATATATCATTTTATTCAAGAGCTTGTAAGCAATTTAGAGAAATATGTTTAGAATTTTGTAAATCTCGAGACCAATTGGTTGGCATCTTTCAAAGACATAATTTTATGCATAACTAGTCATGAAATGTATAAGGTAGAATTTAAGGGGGATTGTAGGAAGAATTAATTTCTTCCTCTTTCATCGTACAAATGGTAGTTGTATACTAGTTAGTATATGTTTGGTATTGCATTAAGTGCAAGTAGTTTTAATGTGAGAAACTTCTTGAAGCAAAGTATATTGATAATTATGATATTGTGTATTATTTAGGATGTAGGAGTCCATTTGGAGAATGCATGTAGTAGTTTTCTGGGTTTAATGAAATATTAGCAATTTTCTTATTATGCCTCCATGATATCTGTAGAGTTGTAGCTCTAAAATGTATTATTCTTTTCTCTGTTGTAGGTGGTCCTACATGTCCAACAATTTGTTCTAGTCACCTCCAGATACTGTTTAGGGACACCTGGTGGACTTGGGCCTGGTGCGCAAAAAACCTCACGGAGCGGCAATTTTGAATTATGTCAACTCCTACTAGTGTGTTTGGGCATGGGAAATATGGTAATGCCAACCGCATCCCCACCATCCGTGGATTTCCAGCTTTGGCCCTCATTGGCGTGTCTGCATTGTCCCCTACTGAGCGAAACCCTAGCTCCAGAAACGACCATAAACGGAGGTCACCTGGAAATGGAGAGGAGCGAGAGGCCCCCCTCTAGCTAAAATCCCACGTCACGAATCCAACGGAATCGACGGTTCGTCGATCGGAGGCCCGAGCATCGATCTATGGCGAGTTGTAGGTCACCTCCAGATACCGTTCAGGGACACCTTGTGGACTTGGGCCCGGTGCACAAAAAACCTCACAGAGTGGAAATTTTGAATTCTATCAACTCCTGCTAGTGTGTTTGGGCATGGGAAATATGGAAATGCCAACCGCATCCCCACCATCCATGGCTTTCCAGCTTTGGTCCTCGTTGGCATGACTGCATTGTCCCTTACTGAGCGAAACCCTAGCTCCAGAAACAACCGTAGACGGAGGTCACCGGGAAATGGACAGGAGGGAGAGCCCCCCCCCCCAGCTAAAATCCCACATCACGAATCCAACGGAATTGACGGTTCATCGATCGAAGGCCCGAGCATCGATCTATGGTGAGTTGCAGGTCACCTCTAGATATCGTTTAGGGACACCTGGTGGACTTGGGCCCAGTGTGCAAAAAACCTCACGAAGCGGCAATTTTGAATTATGTCAACTCCTGCTAGTGTGTTTGGGCATGGGAAATATGGCAATGCCAACCACATCCCCACCATCCGTGGCTTTCCAGATTTGGCCCTCATTGGCATGACTGCATTGTCCCCTACTGAGTGAAACCCTAGCTCCAGAAACGACCGTAGACAGAGGTCACCGAGCAATGGACAGGAGGGAGAGGCCCCCTCCTAGCTAAAATCCCACGTCATGAATCCAACGGAATCGACGGTTCATCGATCTATGGTGATTTGCAGGTCACCTCCAGATACCGTTCAGGGACACCTGGTGGACTTGGGCCCGGTGTGCAAAAAACCTCACGGAGCGGCAATTTTGAATTCTGTCAACTCCTGCTAGAGTGTTTGGGCACGGGAAATATGGCAATTCCAACCGCATCCCCACCATCTGTGGCTTTCCAGCTTTGGCCCTCGTTGGTGTGACTGCATTGTCCCCTACTGAGAAAAACCCTAGCTCCAGAAACGACCGTAGACGGAGGTCACCGGGCAATGGACAGGAGGGAGAGCCCCCCCCCTAGCTAAAATCCCACGTCATGAATCCAAGGAAATTGACGGTTCGTTGATCGGAGGCCCGAGCATCGATCTATGGTGAGTTGTAGGTCACCTCCAGATATCGTTCAGGGACACCTGGTGGACTTGGGCCCGGTGCGCAAAAAACCTCACAGAGTGGCAATTTTGAATTCTGTCAACTCCTGCTAGTGTGTTTGGGCATGGGAAATATGGAAATGCCAACCGCATCCCCACCATCCATGGCTTTCCAGCTTTGGCCCTCGTTGGCGTGACTGCATTGTCCTCTACTGAGCGAAACCCTAGCTCCAGAAACGACCGTAGACGGAGGTCACCGGGCAATGGACAGGAGGGAGAGGCACTCCCCTAGCTAAAATCCCATGTCACGAATCCAAAGGAATCGACAGTTCATCGATTGGAGGCCCGAGCATCAATCTATGGTGATTTGCAGGTCACCTCTAGATACTGTTCAGGGACACCTGGTGGACTTGGGCCCGGTGCGCAAAAAACCTCACGGAGCGGCAATTTTGAATTATGTCAACTCCTGCTAGTTTGTTTGGGCATGGGAAATATGGCAATGCCAACCGCATCCCCACCATCCGTGGCTTTCCAGCTTTGGCCCTTGTTGGCGTGACTGCATTGTCTCGTACTGAGCGAAACCCTAGCTCCAGAAACGACCATAGACGGAGGTCACCGGGCAATGGACAGGAGGGAGAGGCCCCCACCTAGCTAAAATCTGATGTCACGAATCCAACAGAATCGACGGTTCGTCGATCGGAGGCCTGAGCATCGATCTATGGCGAGTTGCAGGTCACCTCCAGATACCGTTCAGGGACACCTAGTGGACTTGGGCCCGGTGCACAAAAAACCTCACGGAGCGGCAATTTTGAATTCTGTCAACTCCTGCTAGTGTGTTTGGGAATGGGAAATATGGCAATGCCAACCGCATCCCCACCATCCGTGGCTTTCCATCTTTGGCCCTCGTTGGCGTGACTGCATTGTCCCCTACTGAGCGAAACCCTAGCAAGTATGGCTGATAAACATGCCTAAGTAAAAATATGGTGCGTTACAGTCCATGCATGCCAAGTGGCATCTCGGAAAAAATATACACATGTACTAGGGTTAACATGTTGCATAAACAGTATAATTTAAATTTTGAGTTAAAAACATTGGTTTTGCTTTAATATAGCTCTTGTTTATAGATATAAACCTACGCCATGCATATTATAGAACTTATTAGGTTAAGGGTTACACTCTCGAGATTTTTCTTTAGGGTACTGGGAAAAGGAAAAATATTGCTTCCACCCAATAGGATGATGATGAGGATGATGTTGATGATGTTGATGGTGATGATGATGATGATGATGATGATGATGATGATGATGGCAATGATGGGAATGGTGATGATGATGATGATGATGATGATGAGGATGAGGATGATGATGTTCGTGATGATGTTCATGATAATGATGGTGATGATGATGATGTTCATCACGTTGATGGTGAGGATGATGATGAGGATGATGTTGATGATGTTGATGATGATGATGATGATGAAGGTGAGGATGATGATGATGATGAAGGTGATGATGATGATGAGGATGAGGATGATGATGATGTTCGTGATGTTGATGGTGATGATGATGATGAAGGTGAGGATGATGATGAGGATGATGATGATGATGGTGATGATGATGATGAGGATGATGATGTGATGATCTGGATGATGATGAGGAGGTTATGGTGAGGATGATGATGATGATGTTCATGATGTTGAAGGTGATGATGAGGATGATGATGATGATGATGATGGTGATGATGATGTTGAGGATGATGAGGATGAATGATGATGATGTTCATGATGTTGATAGTGAGGATGATGATGAGGATGATGTTGATGATGTTGATGTTGATGATGATGATGAAGGTGAGGATGATGATGAGGATGATGATGATGATGTTCATGATGTTGATGGTGAGGATGATGATGAGGATGATGTTGATGATGTTGATGATCTGGATGATGATGAGGAGGTTGAGGATGATGATGAGGGTGATGTTGATGATGATGATGACGGGGATGATGATGATGAAGGGGAGGATGATGAGGATGATGTTGATGATGTTGATGATGTTGATGATGTTGATGGTGAGGATGATGATGATGATGATGATGAAGGTGATGATGATGATGAGGATGAGGATGATGATGATGTTCGTGATGTTGATGGTGATGATGATGATGATGATGATGTTCATGATGTTGAAGGTGATGATGAGGATGACGATGATGATGATGTTGACGGTGATGATGATGATGAATGATGATGATGTTCATGATGTTGATGGTGAGGATGATGATGAGGATGATGATGTCAAAACCCCAAAATTTCAAAAAAATTTAAACTTTTATAAATAGCATAAACTCACACTAATGCAATTATTAAATATTGATTAGTTAATGCTATTAGTTTGGTTAACTAAATGATCTTTATTTTTGTTTAGAAATACAAGCTGAGTTTCTTGTTAGTTTTCTGATTGTTTTCTGTTTGCAACAGCAAGGGGATTTGCTATGTTAGACTGG
>LPNX010137927.1:0-72912 GCA_001517045.1 Pseudotsuga menziesii
TATTATTTTATTATTTTAACTATTATTTTATTATTTTAACTATTATTTTATTATTTTCCTTAGGAGGCCCATTTTAGACCCCAAAATTCCTCTAATGGTCTATTTTTAGTAAATCAGACCCCAATTTTTAGGATCTAAATATTTTATAAAGGCTATAAATCCTAAAACTTATGTTATTGAAAGGGTTCGACTTTGGGGACCTGTAGACCATTACTATTATCAAGATTCTCATATTTCTCATGACCTAATATAAGCTCTTTTGCTATCATATGTTCAGCTTCCATTTCTTGTCTATTCTGTGCTTATGCTTGAATGTGTTATTCAGGTTTATTCATATTAATTGATGTCTAATAGCTGTCACCCTATTGGCATATTGATGATTTGAATTATAAGTAATTTCCTTGTTATGATTATCCATTTATATATATGTTTTATGTATGAATCTGCCAGCATGATAAATTCTCCATCTCTGCACCATATTATCAAACCTCTGAACAATGGTAGTTAGAAGCCTTATCCTTGATTGAGTTTCATGCATGTATTGAGAGCGTGAGGTCTTGTAGGTCACCTGACTTGATCCTCAAGCTGCAACCTAGAGTTTCTTGGAGTGATAACACCATGAACATAACTTTACCCAAATATTTCACCCAACTGTCACCAGATATTTATAACTTCATCAACACTTTGAAAGGTAATTATTGTAGCAACAATGAAGAATCTTTATGGGAATTCAAGCTCATTGCTGTGCTTTGAAATTGACATAGCTGAATTGGAAAGATAAGTATAATTTTACACAACAAAATTTTATGAAAATATCATGACCTTTTAGAAGGAAGAAAAAAAATATCAAAAATAGGAAAAAAAACAAGATTTTTTAAGGCGATTTCTTTGCTAGAGAAAAAGTATCCCATTTTTCCTACACTGCAATGGATAACTTCCAACTCTTATACACACATGAACCAAAGGTGGACATGACAATTTGGTTTAAGGAGGATATCAACAAGGACATAATAGCCCAAAGCACTCAAATCAATAAAAATTCAACCTCCATCACACTAACTACTAGCACATCGACAACATTGGCTATTGTCAAGGCACTTACATGACCCCCTAAAAACAATACAACTCACAATGGTAATAAGAGGGTGTGCTCTCTATCTCCCCTCTAAAAATCCCAACTTCTAAGAGTCAGCTAACCCCAAGAGTCAATGCACAACTACTTTTCTATCGTTGTTCAAATCATATTATCTTTGAATTCCTCAATGTTTACCCAAATTAAGTGATAACTTTTATATGGATAATGTTGATTCCATCCCTACTCCAACCCCAATGAAACTAGCATTATGGAATCTACAAGGGTGCACTGAACCTTACCAAAACATTATGGTCATTAAGGTTGGGACCTTGTTTCATAAATTAAATATGTCTTATTTGCAAGAAGTTAAAGTTTTGATCTTTTGTTTTGAAGAGTATCTCAATATCCATTACGAAATGGCACCATTTTTACTTGCACCCATCATGAAGGAAACAGAGTTGTTGCAGCTTTTGGTTCTCCCCCACTAGATACATTGTTATAGACTAGGGAACATACCCATCTTAGAGATGAATATATGTGGGGCTATCAACTTGTGATTTTTATCGCATGGGTTGCATCTCAATCGGATATTTGGATGGCTGGGATTGATGCTTGCCTTTCTGATGATGCCTTCAGTTCTTGATGATGTTGATGATGCCCTATAATATGGATTCTTCTGTGTTTGGCTACTGATGTATTGAATGCATTGCAGTGGTTTCACATGAAAAAAAGAATCAGTCCAAAAGGTGTTTTCAGCAGCCATAAAGCATTCCTGTAGGAGACTATCTCTAAGAAATACAAACTTTGCAAGAATTTTTCACTAGTCTCCTTGAGAAAATAACATAGACATGAGAACTAGTTATTGTGTAAAAGGTTGAGAGCTAAGAATTTATCCTAAGAAATAAATATGTTGGTGTAATTCCAGCCTCAAAAATTCCGAGACATACATTTAATAGAAGAATAGAGATGGGGCTAGCCATCAGGACACTGTTGATTTAGATATTTCTTTTCTACTGAGGATATGGATTGAGATGGGAAATAATATGAGTTCTAAAAAATGGACTAATCTTTATGTTTCCAAAAACAATTACTTCACCAACAGATATCTACGGGAACAACATGATGGAAGGCTATCATTATTTCAGATATCTATGGAAGCAAATGTTTTGGGTATGTTCGTCCATGTGGGCATAAGGGGAATTGATTTCTGGTAGGTTTTAATATCCTTATTCTTAGTTCTACAAGAAACTTTGGAAGAAAACCAGCATTGTATAAGCCTTATTTGCAGCCTATAGTAGCATCCCTGAAAGATGGTAACAAAAACAAGCAGTAGGGATGATTTGGAGCGGTAGGTTTGGCATCCAACATATTAGGGATTCTTGGACATGTTGTAGGAAAATATAGGGAAAAATATAAGCATCAATGACAATATTAAAACAAGCACACCAATGAGCATAAATTTAGCCAAATGTTTCACCCAACTGCCGCCAGATATTTATAACTTCATCACCACTTTGAAAGGTAATTATTGTAGCAACAATGAAGACTCTTTTTGGGAATTCAATCTCACTACTATGCTTTGAAAATGACATAGTTGGAATGGGCTTATAAGTATAATTTTACACAACAAAATTTTATGAAAAATCATGACCTTTTAGAAGGAAGAAAAAAAATATCAAAAATAGGAAAAAAACAAGATTTTTTTAGGCAATATCTTTGCTAGAGCAAACATTTCCCATATTTCCTACACTGCAATGGATAACTTCCAATTCCTATACACACATGAGCCAAAGGTGGACGTGACAATTTGGTTTCAAGAGGAGATCACCAAGGATGCAATAGCCCAAAGTGCTCAAATCAATAAAACTTCAACCTCCATCGCACCAACTACTAGCATGTAGACAACAATGGCTATTGTCAAGGAACCTACATGACCCCCTAAAAACATTACCACTCACAATGGTAACAAGAAGGTGTTCTCTCTATATCCCCTATAAAACTCCCAAGAGTCAGATAACGTTACAATCTCTTCGATGTTGCGAAGTAGAATGCACCTAGCTTCTCTCAGTAAAAAAATTTAGGGAAAACTCAGGATGGGACTAAGTTTCTTGCATTCCTAATAGTCCAGATATTTGCAAAGGTGAGGATATGTCTCAAAATTATATCAGCAGCACCAGCATACAGAGGACGGATGAACGTCCCCACTGCCATCTTCATTATTACCTAAATAAAAAAAGACCCTTAGCAAGCTACTAGCCCCAATTTAATCAAACTATCCCAATAATCAAGCTAAAAACCTAATCTAACTCAAGCCTCTAACCCAACCAATTAACAAGATCAAACCAAAAAGTACTCACACATAAAAAAACAAAAAGAACAAAATCTTGAAAAAATATTTCAACAAAAAAGGATAGAATTTGAGCAAGAGGAAAATCAGATCTATCATCCAGAGAAATTCTGCTTTGTACTCTAAATCAATGCAAGTCATCATGCAGAATAGGTGGCAGAGTTTCACCTAAATCCTAATATTGTAGAGTGGTTCAGAAAAAACACATTATAGATATTAGAATGTGAGTGTAATCCTGAAGCCTTTCTATATTTTGGTATGCTCAGTCAATCCAAGACAATCAATTCAGGGGAGGATAGGTAAATCCCATGGCCAACAAGAGACCATTGGGTAGTAGAGAATGGAAGGGGATACTGTGCATCTTGTTGAAGAAACCAGTTTGGTCTTCTGATATAGTATCCACATCCATATGTAAGAGGTTTCAAGTTTTAACTAAAAATACATTGACAAATAAGTTAGTGCACGGAAAAATACCCAATGTATAGGATTCTCATAAGTCACTATGAAAGAAAAACTAATCCACATGCAAGATATTCATTCTTCACTCTAATCCTTGATAATTTTCATCATTAATTTTCTAAAAGTGAAAAAACCATAATAAGCAAAAATAAAATGAGTTGCTTGTTTACCATACTGGAAAATAACAGATATCAAGCTTACCTCACCAACAAGGCTATATTTTGCACATTCAATAGCATGACGTGATGCTCTGACAATACTTTCCTTCGTCCTTAACAATGTCTCTAGCATTCCTTCAAAAGTGTCCTTGGAAAGTTCTGCTTATGTATCCATACTAAGTGTCCCTTCGACCAATTTTTGCTCTAAGCTTATTTTACCTTATTCACTTGATTCCAGATCCATCATATTTGGCAGACCCCAGTGCTGCACATTAACTCTAGGACTTCTTGATTTTGTATGGGAAATGACATACTTTGTATCCTCAGTTGCCTCACCATCTAGGTGAAGTTGGAGTGGTGAACTGTGATCTGAACTACACCCTCGAATTGGTGAAGGACCAGAAATAAATGGAATAGGATTTTTAGTTTCTTCAATTGAAACAGAATGTGGCAAAGTTGCAGAATGTGTTTGTTCTCACTTAGCTTGTGCAATTTCTTTAAGATGCTTCATAGATGTGGATAGGGTACCAATGTTAGAATCATTTGACATAGTTTTGAATTTTACTTCTTTTCCAGCATCATTCCTATAGCATAAGCCAAAATGATAAGAACAACAAAGGAAGGACAATGTGAACATTAATAAGTGGGCATCTAAATATGACAACAAAAGGTAGAAAATTGTAATTTGAAACACAACTGAATTAATATAAGACTTACACTTGTCTAATATTGTTTTCTTTTTCTAAATGCAACTTTGTAGACTATACAGTGACACACCATCCAATTTAATTACTACAACACCATTTATCTTCACCTTAAATTTTGATGAACCTGTCACCACCTTTTCTGATTAAGGTTCAATGCCATATTTTATAGGGGAAACTTTCCTAAGCTTGCAAATTGTTGGAGCAGGGTCCCGCAGCTATAGGAAAAGCTGCTTTTTTTGGTAGAAGATGGACAATTTTTGTAGGAAAGATAGTTTTTGTAATGAGATAAGGGTATGACGCCGTAGCGCATTTCCCGCCGCGGATCGTGGGCTGGAAATCGTGGTGATCAAAGCAAGAAAGTCAAAGGGAAATAGTACTTGAAGCAGTCGAGAAGAGAGCTCAACCGCTGCATTTAAGGCAATGGTGACGACAGGAGGGCTTAGCTACCCTCATAAATGGAGAAGGAGCAATAGGCCGAGGTATTAAAGACAAAGGATAGAAGGGGAGAAACCGAGGAAGTGGTGTCCATACCCTCGATCAGTGCCAGAAATCGTGGAAGACTGCAGGAAGATGCAGTATGACCAGTAAGTGGCAGCACAAAGTACAGAAAGGCCAACTGTCACATTTAGGGTTTTGGGTTACTGTTGGGATAAGCCCACAGTTTTGTATCATGGTGAGACCTTCAGGCCACTTATTTTAAGCATGCATTTTGTATTATGAAAGGTTAGATAGTAAGTTAGTAGGTTGTTACTAGTTATTGTCAGTATTGTATTACAGAGAGGAAGAGTCAAGCTCTGGTTCTGTCGTTAAGTCTGTAGTTATCTTACTGCAACCAGTGGCTAGCTCCTTGAGCATGAATATAACAATCCACAGGGATTGAGAGAGAGAGAGAGAGAGTATATTGTAAGAAGAAATCAATATAGGAAGAGAAGAGATCTAAGAGAGAAGGGCTCCCAGCTGTGTGCATGGAGTTTCCCAGAAGATCTCAAGCTGCATAAGAGGTTGCAGCGGAACTGTGTTACTCTCTCAAGATATAATATAAACACAGTTCCTGTGGATGTAGCTTCCTCCTTGGAAGTGAACCACGCACATCCATGTGTTGTGCGACTGTTTCATGTGATTGTGCTATACTTATTTGCTATCTATTGTCTATTACATGAACTTTTCTCATCATTTAATGAATGTATGTATGCTATCCTTCAGTTTACAGTAACATAGAAGGTTAAATGCCAGTTGAATGTGTCAAGTATTCTGTATATGATTTCATCAGTGCTTGATTCACGACAGCAGTAGCTACAGTGTTAAATGACCTCTGTATATTTAGTTCAGCGAGTTGAGTGTAATGGATGTTAAGTGTGTTAAACTGTAGAAGCTTAAGTGAAGTTGTCTAACACCCTCATGAAGGTTAACTGATCTATTATACTCAGAGAGGAAGTCCCTGGACCTTGAGAGTTGATGAGCATATTGAGTCTTACTGTAGGAAATATCACAGAGTAGAGAGGTGATATCGCACTATCGGAGAAGCTACGGTGTGAGATATCTTAGGTTAAGAGTTGAGCAGAAGAGAAAGTTCATGCATCATCCTAGAAGTCGCGATGTGATAAGAGTCAGTCCCATAGTAGAGTCAGCTAGGGATAGAGAAACAACCCTTGCTGAGAGAGACCTAACTGGTTAAGTAGAGTCAAGAACACCTAGAATGCTACAGAACCTGGTTGAGGAAACTTGATTCTTTAGCTGCCTCATCTAGGATCACTTCGGGTGAGACTTCAGGCCGTTCTGCGGTCTGTCGCTGAAAGGGCCAGTGAGCTAGGGGTTTTGTTGGTACAATAAAGTAAACCCGGGTTTTCCTAGAGAAGATCCAACAAATGGTTTGGATGCCGGTTTTGAACAAATTGAAGAGCTGATGTTCTGTTGGAATCCTACTAAAGAAGAAATTAACCAGTGGGTTGAGTCTAAGGAAAGAGAATTTGCTAAAAAAGAAAACAAGAGTCCTAGGCTGAGTACAGAGGACTGGTTACAGAAACATATCTTCACAAACCTGCTTGAGATATTTTTTGTGACCTATGCAAATGATTTGTATGATTGGTTGTCAAAGTTGACTGATAAGCATGTATTCAAGAATAAAAGGAACATTGTCTGGAAACTGGAGCTGATTCACACCGTGAAAATCGTAGATAATCCTATTTCGCGGGAAGTAGACTTCTGGCTTGCCAGTTTGCTGGAAGGTTTCATTAGAGAGTTTGCAATTGATCAAAGAAAGAGTTTCAGTGAAGCAGAGAGGTAATTCTTCAAGGGATATCATGGTAAGTACTTGAACTCTTTAACTTTGTCTCTTAAGATGTTCTTGTATGAAAAAGGAGTACTGGATATATTCTCAGATGAATAAGTTAAGTAAGTGTAATGTCACAAGAGTTTGAGAGTGATTCTGAAGAAATTGGATGTACACGTAGCGGTAAGAGATATAAAGTAGATTTCAGATCTTCCTTCTTTGAAGACAGTTCAGACAGTACTAGAGAACAGAGTCAAAGTAATAGAGAAAGAACAACAGGGGGTATCCCTTACCACCCTTACACCCCACAAAAACCAACCAGGACTCAGAATAATCTCACAGGAACTCCATCTAGTAGTTCACACATAGTAAATACTACCTTTACACCATCTACGTTTACACCGCCAAGTGGTAGTAATACAACAAATCAGAATCCACCTCATAGAAATAGAATGGGGGATGACATGAAATTACCTACCTTTATGGGTACAGGGGCAGAAGACCCAGAACAGCATTGGTTCCTACGTGAAGCTGTATGGACCATTAAACAGATCCAGGATGACAATACTAAGCTTGTCCAATTGGCCACTACAATTAGAGAAAGAGCTTTAACATGGTATATGAAGTATACATCAGCGTAGAACAGAACACTCATAGAGGTCAGGACCACAATGATTAAGGAATTTAATAAACCCAAGTCTGAGTCACAATGTATCATAGAACTTAAAGACATCAAACAGTTACCCACAGAGTCAGTATGGGATTTTGATAAGAAATTTAAAGCTCGTATAGATCAAGTTAGTTTTGAGTTTGCGCCAGAGCAGCATAAGGAATGGTTCATCGCAGCACGGCTCCCTCATATCAGACTTCCATTAATGCAACAAAAACTCCATACACAGGATGAAGCATTGGAGATGGCAATGAAACTAGAGGATTCACCTTTAGCTGAGACTAGTGCAGGTATGACAAACTTACAGAATCAATTAGCCAATCTCACTTTACAGCTACATGAGATTAAGAAAGGAAAAGATGTTGAACAAGAATTATGGTGTACAAAGTGTAAAGGACATGGCCATACCAAATATAACTATCTAGTATTTGTTGAGTATCTAGCAAGTGGGGCTCCTAACCCCTTAGTACAGAATCAAGGGCCATGGTGTGAAATCTGTAGAACAAGAGGACAGAGACCACAGGAATTCCCTTTACTTCAGAAGTATGTACAGACTCCTAAGAATTTATACTGTAAATTTTGTAAGTCAGTAGGACATGATGAAAATAATTGCAGAGCTTATGAGCTCATGATAGAGAGAAAACATGAATTCTACAGAGTCCAGTCAGATACATCAGGACCAGCAGCAGGTCCACAGCATGAACCGGCTCATGATGGCCGTGGTGGAGGATTCATAGGAAGAGGCCGTGGTGGAGGCTTTGGCCATGGCCATGGACCGATTGTTTGTTACAACTGTGGAGCCATAGGAAATTATGCTAGGGATTGTCAGAACCCTACTACAACATGTAAGTATTGCAAGTCCTATGATCATACTATAGAAGAATGTCCTATATTGATATCCAACATTAAGGATCCTAAGCCAGCAGTAAACTAGAATATTCAGCTTATTACTGCTGAGAAAAAAGAACCATAACCAAGAGTCAATGTTGTGACTCGCAGTGGTGCTTCTACTAGTAGGACATCACAGGATGCCGAAAAGAATACAGGTCCAAAGTGGGTGCATAAAGCCACTGATAAAGCTACACCACTTGACCTGCAGAAGAACAAAGAAACATTTCAGCAAGCTAAAACTTTCTTTACTGAACCTACACCATCAGGATCCCAAACATCGCCTTATAGGGGTATACCGCAGCAAAAACCTTGTGGCGTTAGTCCTGTGCAGATATCGCAGGCTACCACATCTGGAAGGTGTGAAGAGGACGAGTTGACAGGAAGTGTACAATCCTTTCTGCGGAGCTTCTTGAAACTCATAAGAAATGAGAAAGCCATAGGAGAGATTCAATGTATCATAGATCAGTATCAATAGTCTTCTTTCGTGATCACTACACAATGTGTTGTTCATAATATTGTGGGCCATACAAGAACAGGAAGAGAAATGAGACTCACAACACAAATTGGAGAGTTTGAAATGGATGAGGTAATACTAGATTTAGGATCAGAGGTAAATTTTCTTACTAAGCAGACATGGGAACAGATGGGTAGCCCTAATTTAGCTAGATCACCTATCCATCTGTGACTAGCCAATCAGTAGAGGGTATCGCCACTAGGTCGATTACTGCAAGTACCAGTTGATATTGATGGAGTTCGCAGCTTTGCAGATTTTGAAGTCATAGAAATTATTGGTGATAGTAGACCGTATCCAACTTTATTAGGTATTGATTGGGCAATTGATAATATGGCTGTTATCGATTTGAAGAAAAGACAAATGACCTTTGAGGATAAACAGATTTGAGTCATCGCACCGTTGTATCCTTTTCAGGGTCCTCGATACATTGAACCTATCAAAGCAGAGGAAGAGGTGCGTAATATGGAGAGCCTCTATCAGATGACTGCTAACCAGGGTGATTATATCAATCCCACTACAGAAGGAAATATTAGTTGGCGATGCAACAGCTCATGTGCATCGGATTCGGATGTTGGTTTCAAAAACTGGCAGAATAGACTTTATGAAGTTTCAGCTCGTAGATGTGAATTCATGACTAAGTCACTGCGCTGGATTGGAACAGAGATTAAGAATATTCCATCATTTGATGGCTTAGCAGATGTCAATGACTTTTTACAGTAGTTTGAGCAGGAAATCCCTCATGAACAGAGGATGGCAGTTATTGACCTTGCAGTAAGAGCCACACCTGCAAGATGGTGGCATGCACATAAAGAAAATATTGCATCATGGGATGATTTTAAGAGATTGATGGCGATCAAATTCTCTAATGACAAGGAGTGTTTCTAGTAGAAATATACAGGAGAAAGTGACCCCGGGTCACATATTAAGATTTGTGAACAGAATTGGTCGGACATTCCAGAGGATGAATGGGTTCAACTATTCATTCACACTTTAGACACAGTCCCAAGGAATTGGTACAGTGAGACAAAGTTGCGTAGAGGAACGATTACATGGCCAGTTATGATAGACAGCTTTCTACTCACTTTCACTTTTGAATCTGAGTATCCAAGCATTTATCAGGCTCTAGAGATTATAAAGACTATGATATTTGATGACTGTACCCTACCAGTGTATGCTCAGCCTGATTGGGCCATATAGTTAGAACATGTGCTAGAGTGTTACAACTTCGCAGAAGAGCCAGGTGATGAGGATGAGAATCCTCGTAGTATCAACATTCTAGAATCAGAAGGGACTCGCAAAGTTGATGGACCAAAGCTAGAGATTCCAGCTGTCACAGAGCCTATTAAGATTAAAAAGATCAATATTGGCACAGAAACAGAACCAAAATTTGCCTCTATTGGAGACTATTGGGATGATGAAACGGTAGGACACATCGTAGATTTGTTACATGACTATCAAGACTTATTTCCCACTAAGTTTATAGAGATGAAGGGAATAGTAGGAGATTTGGGAATCATGAGGATACCTTTGAAAGAGTATGCTAGGCCAGTTAAGCAGCGTCCATACAGATTAAATCTTCGTTATAAAGAAAAAGTTAAAGATGAGATTGATAAGATGCTAGCAGTAGGCATCATTGAGCCAGTAGAAGAAAGCGAATGGGTTAGTCCCATGGTTGTGCAGGAAAATAAAACTAAAGGAGAAATTAGGATTTGTGTCGATTTATGCAAACTCAACGATGCATCACTTCATGGCCCGTTTCCGACACCTTTTATTGATGAAGTTTTAGACAATGTGGGAGGACATGATATCTACTTATTCACTGATGGATTTTTAGGCTATCAACAGATAAGAATCCATCTAGAGGATCTAAATAGAAACTACAACAAAAGAAGTCATATGTTAGTGGCTCGGGGATGAGCCACAAGTAAGTGTTAGGGGACTGCTGGAGCAGGGTCCCGTAGCTACAGGAAAAGCTGCTATTTTTGGTAGAGGATGGACAATTTTTGGAGGAAAGACAGTTTTGGTGATGCGATAATGGTACAACACCGTAGAACATTTCCCACCATGGATCGTGGGCCAGAAATCACGGTGATCGGAGCAATAAATTCAAAGGGAAATAGTACTTGAAGCGACCGAGAAGAGAGCTCAACCACTGCATTTAAGGCAGCGGCAACGACAGGAGGGATCAGCTACCCTCATAAATGGAGAAGGAGAAATAGGATGAGGTATTAAAGACAAAGGATAGAAGGGGAGCAATCGAGGAAGCGGCACCCATACCCACGATCAGCGCCGAAAATCGTGGAATACTGCAGGAAGCTGCAGTATGACCGGTAAGCGGCAGTACAAAGTACAGAAAGGCTGACTGTCATAGTTAGGGTTTTGGGTTACTGTTGGGATAAGCCCATAGTTTTGTATCAAGGTGAGACCTTCGGGCCACCTATTTTAAGCATGTATTTTGTATTATGAAAGGTTAGATAGTAAGCTAGTAGGTTGTTCCTAGTTATTGTCAGTATTGTATTACAGAGAGGAAGAGTCAAGCTCTGGTTCTATTGTTAAGTCTGTAGTTATCTTACTGTAACCAGTGGTTGGATCCTTGAGCATGAATGTAACAATCCACAGGGATTGAGAGAGAGAGAGAGAAAGAGTATATTGTAAGAAGAAAGCAATATAGGAAGAGAAGATATCTAAGAGAGAAGGGCTCCCAGCCGTGTGCGTGGAGTTTCCCAGAAGATATCAAGCTGCATAAGACGTTGCAGCGGAACTGTGTTACTCTCTCAAGATATAATATAAACACAGTTCCTGTGGACGTAGCTTCCCCCCTGGAAGTGAACCACGTACTTCCATGTGTTTTGTGACTGTTTCATGTGATTGTGCTATACTTATTTGCTATCTGTTGTCTGTTACATGAACTTTGCTCATCAGTTAATGAATGTATGTATGCTCTCCTTCAGTTTACAGTAACATAGAAGGCTAAATGCCGGTTGAATGTGTCAAGTATTCTATATATGAGTTCATCAGTGCTTGATTCACGATAGTAGTAGCTACAGATTTAAATGACCTCTGTATATTTAGTTCAGCGAGTTGAGTGTAATGGATGTTAAGTGTGTTAAACTGTAGAAGCTTAAGTGAAGTTGTCTAACACCCTTATGAAGGTTAACTGAGCTATTATACTCATAGAGGAAGTCCCTGGACCTTGAGAGTTGATGAGCATATTGAGTCTTACTGTACGAAATATCGCAGAGTAGAGAGGCGATATCACACTATCGGAGAAGCTGCGGTGTGAGATATCGCAGGTTAAGAGTTGAGCAGAAGAGAAAGTTTGCGCATTGTCCTAAAAGCCGCAATGTGATAAGAGTCAGTCCCATAGTAGAGTCAGCTAGGGAGAGAGAAACAACCCTTGCTGAGAGAGACCTAACTAGTTAAGTAGAGTCAAGAACACCTAGAATGCTACAAAACCTGGTTGAGGAAACTTGATTCTTCAGCCACCCCATCTAGGATCACTTCGGGTGAGACTTTAGGCCGTTTTACATTCTGTCTCTAAAAGGGATAGTGAGCTAGGGGTTTTGTTGGTACAATAAAGTAAACCTGGGTCTTCCCAGAGAAGAGCCAACACAAATAGAAAACTTCTTAGCTAATTTCCCTTGGTTAAACTTCTTTGAGCCAAATTTTCCATGATATTTCTAAAGACCTCTGCTATTTTACTTTGCTGGGTTCACACAAGATTTATTCCCCCTGATGCCCTTTGACTTGTATTCATATTGATCAGCCTCACCCTTTTGTGCAACATAATCCTTGATAGGAGGTGTGCTGATTGAATTGAATTTTCTTGAAGCTAAATTGAAACATCTTGCTTCTTTGGAGAAGGAAGTATTGGTGCAATCACGCTCTGTAGCTTTTGTTCTTCCTTTTTCCGATCAGTTAATGATTCAGTAGACATTTTAGCATATGCACTCTCATCCTTATCTCCAATCTGCTTCTCCTCTACCCATTTAGCAGGTTAAGAAGAAAAACATATAAAGGATTGATATGAATCTAAAGACACCACAGGTTTCTTACTACCTCCTATTTCTGTTGCTTCTTTTTGGATCAATGTGTCTACTTTGACACATTCCTCATTTCCCTTAACTTACTTCTTGTCATTATCAAAGCATTTAGTATAAGATTTTTCATGTGTAGAAATCTTGTATGCATCATCATGTCCAGTCACACCAGTTTCCATTGGCTCCACTAAAGCAGTTTCATCCCTTGCAACACATGTATACATAGCTTCTTGAGCCCGGAGACGTCATTTAGAGGGAGGCATGGCAAATTCATCACTCCGTAGACTGCTTCTCAAATGATATTTATCAATCTTTGGTGTGGTGAAACTAATGGTGACAAAGAACCTTTCAAGTTTCCTTATTTGTGGGTCCAACTGGTGCATTATCTACATTAGTAAAAACACCCAAGTGTTCCATCGCATAAAACTCTTAAGTGCTGAAGTGAGAACTACCAAAAATAGGAACTACCAACAACGGACTAAATCCCTTGGTGAGAACTGACACTAACGGATCGAACAAAAAACAAGCAGGTCATATTTAATCCCTCGGAATGGTAGGCTAGATGAGAAAGAAACACTGACTATGTGTTTTATATCAGCGGACTGACAGGCATACTCCCTAAGTAAGAACTAACAATAGACTGAATTCTTTGGGCATACTTAATCCTTTTAGGTGAGAACTAACAGACTAACCGAACCAGCAAACAAGTCTATTTTAATATCCTTCAAGGTGTGATCCTTCATTTTGTTGGGCACTAAAGAACTGAATTGTTACCAGTTATTGAAAAACCCATTATTTACGAATAAAAATTCACAATAAAGAATCAATATTTAGGATTCTAGACAATTTTGAACATTTACAATGTAGGATGCTAACCAAGATTACCATGCATAAGCTAAATTTTAAAATAAAACCAAGAAACCAACCTGCAATTTTTGAAGGGAATTTTGATATTTTGACGCTAAAGCTGTAGAATTCATCACCCACCTCTTTAAGAGCCTCCAAGATCTCTTGAATTCTCTTCTATCCATGTAAGAGATCGAAAATAAAAACCCAAATTCTAAACCCTCGGCAATGGTTTCTAAGCATCACAATTCCTTAATGGGCATCAATGGTGGCCTCATCAATACCCAAAATACCAAAAATGCCTCTCGAAACAAATTCACAAATATTTTCCTCCAAAAACCCATGAAACCCTCATGGCTTCTTTCCAAGAGAAAATATTTGGCGCCAAAGGTCTATTTAGATAATCCAAGTAGGAAATCTCCATGAATTCAACATAATTCTTCATACCTGGGTAATTTGGGGAGGAAATATCCATGAATTCAGATAATGTTGATTCTGGAATGATAGAGTTTACTATGTATGAAGCAGGAACAGAGTAACACAGTCGTAGTTTCTCAGCCAACAAGGGATTCATAGGGTAGCTTGATGCTTTCACAATTTTTGTGCCTTGATTTTCTCAGTGAAGCTGTTCTCCGAACTTCTTTGAAGAAATCCTTCTACAGTCAAAGAAAAATATCCATTACATTAATCCTATTGGCTATTTGGTCTGTTCTAGTGATCTAGTGCAAAAACATAAAGCAATAAACTTACAAAGAATTGTGCAGGTCATCTTAGCTTTCTCATAAGCCATTTCCTTCTCATAATCATGTATGAATGAACTCAAGAAGAGGTCGTTCGTATGTTTGGGTTCGAACAGGAGGTATTTTGGTCATATTCTAATGATCATTTTATTAGTTTACACAAATGATATGGTATATTTTATATTTTATTTTGTTTATTTTATATTGTATTATAAATTTTATTATATATATATATATGTGTGTGTGTGTGTGTTGGGAGCATTTATATTGTTTATTTTTATGTTGTTTTGTTTATATATATATATATATATGGTATGTTTTGTAACTATATAGTAGGAAATATATTAATATATTTTGTGGATAGGGTTTTTTAAGTAAATGTATCTTTCTGGTGTTATTTATATTTATAGATGTCTAGACGTGGTTCGATGTAGTAGAGGTTTTTCTATTTATGTCTATCATCGGTATTAATTGATTAGTGTGGTATTGATATGTTATCAAACATTGATATGGATTTATGCTGGAATGCAAAAGAATACAGACATAACCATAGAAACAAATATGCAGTGGAAATAACACTTCATTTCATTAATCAATAACTGAAACTGGTTTACATACAGAATGGAAATAAACTAGCTAGAGTGTTGGTAGCTTATCTTTAAGAAGAGATGTGGTGGCTACATGCCTATGAACTTTGTGTTACAATGAGGCTCAAATGCCTATATATTATTGAGAAACAATGGAAACCCTAAACATCCAAAAACCTAACCCTAGGAGGTGAACCACCAGAATGTGGGCCCCATTGGGTAACTTGGTACATCATTTTCCCGGGGTCGTAAGTTTAACATACTACCTCCGTTTGACACGCATGATACATTGTTAGAAATATCTGTTTAAGGACTACATCAATAAATGTTATATATTGAGTTTGAAATGGACTCATATTTACCTGAACATTCGATGCTGAAAAACGTCATTTAGGGCCTCAAAACGGCTCCGGAAATTTAGGACCCAAAAACAGTAAATTGTGCTATGATTAAGGAAACTAGAAAATTGAAAGAAAAAATGGTGGGGGTCCAAGTGGAATAGGTGGGTGGCCATCAATATCCTCCTGGATCAAATATATCCATAGTCTCCCCAAAGTAAGCACTATAATGTAGTACAAGGTTTAACTTGGGTGGTCTAGATCTCACTTTATTAATCTAATAAGGTATACAAAATGGCCACGGATATTGAACTTAGCAATATGGTTAGCATGTTCTTGTACTTATCTTGCACAAATTAACTTATGGGTTATGTTAATTAGGATTGATTCATCAAATACCCTTTACAACACAAATCCATCTACAACGTTACAATTTATTAAAGTTTAACACCGTAGATGGATCTAGAGAGAATTTATCTGTAGTGTCAACATTTAGTAAATTGTAACACTTCATAGCCAAAATTATAATTTTCCATTGTTGGAGTGATAATAAAAAATTACTAACATAAATGGCTAATTCATATTCTTCTAGCTAGTCATTTTTTACGCCGTGACTAAATTGGTAGTTTATGTTAGTCATTTTTAACTCTGTCACTTATTATGTAGTCATATTTGTTAACTAGTGACTAAATTAGTCATTATTTTAGTCATTTATAGTTGGGTCAATCAATATTGCTCATATTTAGTAGTAAATCACTTGAAAAACCTATGGTGACTCAAATTTTTAGTCATGTAGTAGCTAATTCCTCATTTTGTACTAGTGATAACAACATCAAAGATAAACATTTGTTACTAGTGGAATACCTAAAGCCTAATCTCCTTAGTGTAAGTCAAGCATGTGATTAAGGACACATATGTATATTCGATTCCAAGAAGTGTGAAATCAGAAGAAAATATTTAGGAAAACTTGCTGAGACTGCTGTGAGAACTCCAAACAATGTGTATATTCTAGAAAATGAAGAACAAGGTTATATGAGTCAAATTGATGAAATTTTGTGATGGCATAGAAGGATGGGCCACTTGAACTTTGAAAATATTGTAAAATTGGGTAAGAATGGAGATGTAAGGAATTTTCCAAGGATCTTAAAACCACCAAATCATGTTTGTAGACACTGTCTTCATGGGAAGCAAACAAGAACAAGCTTCAAGGTCAAAGAGTTACAACCTCTCAGCCATTAGAAATAATTTACACTGATATTTGTGGACCAATAATGGCTAAAATATTTCAAGGTGAACATTACTTTATGTTATTAATTGATGATTATACAAAGATGACTTGGGTAACATATCTCAAAGGAAAATCAGAAGCCTTTATGAAGTTCAAATCCTTCAAATCACTTGTTGAAAATGAAGAAAATCTCAAGATTAAATGTATAAGACCAGATAATGGTGGTGAGTTCAACTCAAATGAATTCAATGAGTTTTATGAAATTGATGGAATCAAGAGGCAGTTTTCAACAACACAAACTCCTCAGCAAAATGGAGTTGTTGAAAGAAAGAGCGGGACAGTCCAAGAAGCAACTAGAACTATGCTTAATGAAGAAAACATTTCTGATGCCTGTTGGAGAGAAGCACTATATACACTTGTCTATGTACAAAATAGAGGACAACTTAGAGTGAATAGTGACAAAATTCCTTATGAGCTATGGTTTGGAAGACCAACTTTAGTTAAATTTTTTAGAGTTTTTGGAAGTAAATGCTACATAAAAAGAAATGATGATAATCTAGGGAAGTTTGAATATAGAACATATCAAGGCATATTTATTGGATATTCTTATACCAAAAAGGCATAGATATGTTATAATATAAGGCTGCACAAGATCATAGAAAGTGCAAATGTAACTGTTGATGATACTAAACCAAGAAAAATACAAATCCAAGAAAATGTGGATGTTGAAGAGACTTATGATGAAGAAATATATAATGAAGAAATAGATGATAAAGAAAAAGAAGGACGTTCACAAGAAGATGATTTTTTTGAGGAATAAGAATAAAAAAAAGTAGAGAAAGAAGAATCACATGAAAATGAGAATGAAGACTCTCCAATATCAGACGCAAAGACACCATATAGTGGGTTTAGAAGAATCATCCTGAAAGTCAAATAATTGGTGACAAATATTCAGGAGTTAAAACAAGGAGAAATTTACTTTATGATGAAGAACAAGCACTACTTTCGATAGTAGAACCCAAAACATTTAAAGAAGCTTGGAAAAGTGAGGATTAGATCAAGTCTATGAATGATTAACTTGATCAAATAGAGAAGAACCAAATTTGGGAACTTGTCTCGAGAATTTAGGGCATGAATGTTATTGGAACCAAATGGACTTTTAAAAACATGTTCAATGAGCATGGTCATGTGACAAGAAACAAGTCCAGATTAGTATGCAAGGGATATGCTCAAGTAGAAGGTGTTGATTTTGAAGAATTTTTTTCACTTGTGGTAATACTTGAATCCATTAGGATATTTTTAGAATTTGCATGCTACAATAATTTTAAAGTGTATCAAATGGATGTAAAATCTACATTTCTTCATGGATAACTTGAATAAGAATTCTATATTGAGCATCATGAATGTTTTCTCTTATCGAAAAATAGAAATTATGTTTGCAAACTTAACAAGGAACTCTATGGCCTTAAACAAGCTCCAAAGAGCATGATTCTCAATACTTGACAACTATTTAAAGCATCAAGGATATAGAAGAGGGGCCACTGACAGTAATATATACATACAATTTGAAAACAAAAATATGATCAATGTTGTAGTCTACGTAGACGATATCATATTTGGAAGTGATCTACAAAGTATGATTGTAAACTTTACTTTATAAATGAAGAAGGAATTTGAAATATTAATGTTAGGAGAACTAACATTTTTTCTAGGTTTACAAGTATCTCAATCAGAAAAATGGGTTTTCATCTCTCAAACTAAGTATATCAAAGGGATGTTGAAAAGGTTCAAAATGGAAGAATCCAAACTTGTTAGTACTCTTATGGTCACTGGTTGTAAATTGAGCAAGGATGATGAATATTTAGAAGTAGATCATACTATGTATAGGTCAATGATTGGTAGTTTATTATATGTAGCAACTACAAGACAAAATGTAATGAAGGTTGTAGGTTTGGTTTCCAGATTCCAATAAGCCCCAAAACAAGCACATGTGGCTGCAACAAAAAGAATTCTTAGATATCTAAAAGATACCGTGGATTATGGATTCTGGTATCCAAAAAGAAATAACTTCACTTTAAGGGAATTAACTGATGCAGATTGGGCAGGAAGTATTGATGACAAGAAAAGAACTAGTGGAGCAGCATTCTACTTAGGAGATTGCTTGGTCTCATGGCTAAGAAAAATAAGTCTTCCATTTCACTGTCTACAACAGAATCCGAGTATATTGTTGATGCATCATGTTGTAGACAAGTAATTTGTATGAAGCAAACATTGGAAGTTTTACTTGTAAAATATGAGGACCCCATTGTTATGCATTGTGACAATACAAGTGCTATAAACATATCCAAAAATCATGTTATGCAATCTAAGACAAAACATATTCCAATAAAATGCCATTTTTAAGAGAGCAAGTGTCTCAAAAAGTGGTCAAATTGGGGTATATTGATACTAAGGAGCAAATTGCATACATTTTCACTAAGTTGTTACCTACATAATTATTCACTTATCTTACGTAGAAATTGGGGGTTATCCCTCATCATTAAAAAAATTAACTAAAAGGATGAAAATCCTGTCACAAGAAGAGGAGAAATGTTGACAGGGGGAGACACACCCATACGGGAAGTGATTTTTTAAAATTACACTCTCTACATCTTCAGACCATTAAAAAAAGGCGCAGGAGAATGATATCAACATTCAAAGAGAAATGCAAGTATACATTGCTACAAACTACAATATTATGAAGGAATATAGCAAAATAGAGCAACGTTACAAGGGGGATTTTTTCTGGAAAATTTGTCATTATTGTCAAATGGGGAGAAAATTTGCATAAAGGAGGAAATGTTGCCATCAATGCCAAAGGGGATATTGTTGATTAAATTGGCATTATTATCAACATAACATCATAAGGAAACATTGATGAAATAGTCCAAAAATATTGAGCCAAATTAACATAGTTGGCTAAGCAGAGTCTGAATCATTATAACGCTAAGTTTCTATGAAATGAATATTTGGATGACCAAGATCATAAGAGAGAGAAATATCAACGGTCTATAATAGTTTCCACAATGCCAAGGTGAAAGCTTGTTAAAATTGTGGGAAGACTATTTTGGAAGTCATTTTTGAGAATTTATCAAAAGAACATCCACAATCCACAATATGCAATTGCAAAAGACAAATTGTAGAAGCGGTTTTGAGAAAAGTTGAAAAGCAGACCCACAATCTGCAATCCACAAATTGCGGAGGAAGTTTTGTGGAAGACAAAATGAAGAAGCAGTTTTGAGAAAAGTCGAAAAGAAGACGCGTAATCCGCAATCTGTAATTGCGGAAGAAGTCTTGTAGAATTTGTTTTGAGAAAAGTTAGAAAATAGATCCGCAATCTGCAACCCGCAATTGCGGAAGGAAGGAGTTCCCTCAAATTGCAGAAAAATGGTTTGCAGAAAAGTCATTGCATAAATGCAACTGCGGAAAGGTCGTTGTGAAAAGGTAATTACAGAAATGAAATTTCAAAAGTTTGTTGTGGAAAGGTCATTGTAGAAAGGTCATTATGGAAAGTTCGTTCCAGAAATCATGCTGATAATTTTGTAAGTTAAAACAAAGAGGTAATTTTGAATTGGTTTTTGTTTGTGAAGAGTCACGATGAAAATACATGACTGTTAGATGAAGAGACATGTTTGAGGGTATATAAACAAGGATTTAAACTTTAAAATAAGTGCCTCTGTATATTCAATTGGAAGATCCATAGGTGTACATAAGTCAGAGATCTAATTATCATTTAAGGGTGGTTGGGAGGTGCCAGGGTAGGAAACAGGTCGACAAGGGGGTTGTAGCTTGCTTCCAGTGGTAGATGGTAAATAGAGTGTCAAAGCATCCTTTCAGTAGTAGCTAAGAAACCAGGGGGTCATATATTCTTTCCAGTAGTTGCTGGTAAATATGGTGTAGTATTATCCTTGTATGTAGAAGGAAGAAACATTTTGTACATATAATTTTGCAGAAATAGAAAGTGTTGGTGGTTTTCCCTATTGGGATTCCACAATAATATTGTGTGCCCTATTTTTACTATTGAATTTTTTTTAAGTGATAATAATTTAAATAGAGTGATTAATACTGGTTCACCCCCCTCTCAGTATTGCTTGATATTCCAACAATTATATTGACCTAGACGAGATTGAAGCTACTATGTGACCTTGGGTAAGGGATTGTAGGAACAATTGGACTCAAGGGAACAAATATTATCTATTGTTATCTTTCCATTGGACCATCAATTCATTATTTGGTAAATGTATGCTCGACACAAAGAAAGAATGAGCTAAGTTCTAGTTGGAAATGGATGAATTTAATGAGAAATTGAATTTCTGAAGGGGCACCACTAGTAAGGATTATGAAGTTGTTGTCCATAATTATTTTATACATAATGACCAAAAGTGCAAGGTTTCCCCCATGATGCCCCCTTTATTTGTGAATTATTTTCACAAGACATCCTAGTTTGTCCCTTCGTTGGGACTCCTTTATTTCTATTTTTATATCATATTGATAATAGGAGGATTAACGTGTTTAGTAGTAGTGTTTACAATATTTTTAAAATGTATTTGAATGCTAATAAAAAATATTGTTTTATATTTGGTTGACTGACCTAAATTACCATCAATGTAGTTTTCTTCTAGTTAATACAAATTTATTTGACCAAAAAAAAACTTTGATGTTTGAGCGATATTGAAATTGATATTTATATGCCCGTAGGGGTGTAGACTAACTAGATGAGAAGTGAAATGATATGAGACATTGTAAAAGAGGTCGCATGCTCAAATGATTAACCTAATTAATGTGCTTGTGGGTTGTGTGGTGCACCTAGGGTTATAATGGTAACAAATAGGGATCGACCCTGTGTCAAACGAGTATAAGACCCGCTCCAGTTATTGATTCCCTAGTATCAAAAGATTGATATTTATATATATATTAGGATTAGTTATAAAAATGATATATATATATATACTTAGATGTGCATGACCTGTCAGCTTCCGTCCTCAACCCACACATTAGTAATGTTCATATTGTCACAAATGGATGCTCGATCTTGCTACTTATCTTAAATCGAACTAAGCATCCCAAAGAGATATTTGAATGTGCAATTGTTTCCTGCAAGGGATTCAAACAAGGTTGTTAGTATGGGTGTGATGGTGGGAATCTGAGGTATATGGACATGGTGTCAGACCTCAGCTGATGTTATGGAAATGGGAATATATGGAAGGAAATATACAGAAATCAATCCTCCTGCACATGAATGAAAAGCCAGTAGGGGTATGAGAAATTATTGGAAAATTCATGTTAAAATTATGGTATTTGACGACAAATTGATTGAACGCGGATGATACCTAGATTACATGCATAAATCACCATGCAGGTTGATGGAAAGGGAAACCAAAAATTTGAGAAATTTTTCTATGGAGTCTTTTTATTGCAAGAATTTTCTAGGGTAGGATTGAGGAGCGAAGTGTGGTTTATGTTTAATCTCTTATAGTGGAATCCTGCAATTACCCCTTGTCAAATAGGTTGAATCCATTGTGCAAGAGGCAGTGGACACATGCACAGCACAAAAGGGGAGGAATTGAGCCGAAATTTTTGTTTCGATGTCCTCCTTCACATTGAACATGAAATTGATGCCATGGAGGTTGTGGTGGCTGAAGACAAAGCCTGGGGAAAAGGTAATTTCATTTCATATTGGTTGGTTAAAATGATTTTGGCGCATGTGCTAATGGAAAAGGAGACCCTTCATGCTGATGTCCTTTGAATGACCTACATGATTGGTGATGATTTGGATAGGTTTAACACCCCAATTTTGACCCCATGGTATTGAAATTGTACATGACATATACATTGTATTGAAATCATGGAAAGGAGATTAAGGCCAAGGCCTTGCCATTGATTTGGTGTTTTATGTATAGGTGATCAAGGTTGATACCGATGGTTATAGTTTTGGCTAGGCACAGTATATTTTGAAGTCATCATGTAAATATGCAATTTAATAAAATACGAGAACTAGCTATGCACTGCAACATAAGAGATGGGGGCATGATTTCACAAGGAATAGGGAGGGGAGTTAGTCAAACTCCTAAACCAATAGAGTGAGACCAGATGCCAATGGGGGGACCCATAAAACCTCAGCTACCTTTCTGTTCCCTGCACTCAATCATTCAATTATTCCAAAAGAGTGGTTGAGGTAGTTAATGTCTTGGGTAGAGCAAGGCATGGTAGTCAGATTTTGTGTTTGAGCAAGCCTATAGCTTGTAGTATTGGGAAGCCTCACTCTTGCTTCTGAAGCAAGTAATCATAAGGATTCATGCCCATCCCAACATTTTTTGATTTTCACAGTATGTCTTGGTCATTTTCCAATTCCCAGAGGGAAATATTCAGGATTTAGATACATTATGCATGGTTCATCTATCTTGAGTCAGGGAAGGAGTTGTTGAGTGTGGTTCATTGTTCGCAGATGCAAGCAGGCTAGCAGATTAAAGGGAAATCCCCTTCTTTGCTAAACAATCCCCTTGGTTTTGCTGAGGGAAATCCAACTGTTTTGTATTTTTTATGCTCTTTGTTGGTTAACAAAAGGTTCTTGTTTATCTTTAAAAAAAGATTATATATATAAATAAGAATAGGAATATTTGTTATTTTTTTTGAAAGGTAGAGGTGGTAGGTTTGGGGGTGCTCTTCCACTAATTTTATTCATTTGGAAATTATGTATTGCAACAAACAACCAAACATAATCATTGCACTTTAAAAATAATTCTATAAACTAAAAAAATGAAATTAGAGACTTTAATCATTGCATTTTGGCAAGGGATTCTATTAGCAAGAAATCAAATATCAAACCCTTTTCTAGTTCAATACATGGTCATGAAATTTATTCCCAACAATATAGAGCTCAAAATAATGATAAGAAGGATTCATAGTCTCTGTATTTTTCTGTCTCATTGGATTTCTTCCATAGAACAATAAAATTGAACTTCGAGGCTAATAACAAGGCCAATAAAGGATGTAAACTTCCTTTGAGTGCAATGGAAAAAATGGGAGGGTGGGAGAAAAACTACATCCCCTATTTTTTTATCCAACATGTGATATCTTGAATCTATCAATAAACTTATGACCTAACTAATCACAAGGATACGTGGCTCTCTATCCATCGCATGCTGGACACAGTTAATATCTATCCAAGTGTTTGTAATCTACGATATTCACTTGTTGCATCTCATCCTCAACTTAGGTGATAAGATGGTTAAGTGCATTTAGGAATAATTCAACACAACCACATCTTGGCTTCATTTTAGGGAAATTCCATTGGTTCTTTCAAGTCGTTTAATCTCATAACATTGCAAAATTTTTCTCCTAGCTCAGCGTCAAGAGCTAACCTCCTATGTTAGTATGCATTGTATGTTGGTTTACCATATTCCTGACCTTTTTCATTTTCACATGGAATTCTCAAGGGTTTGGACAAGCATTCATGATGTGTTAGTTCAATTTTTTCTTGATCCTTTTCATTTCTTGGTGGAATTCTTGAGGATTGGGTTAGGATCTTTCTCAAGTTGTCAAGACAGAGGCCATTCAAATGAATGTTTGGTTGTTTGTGGTTATTTTGGTTCCTTTTTCAACTTTGTTCCTCTTAATCATGTTTCCCTAGCCTTGGGTTCTCCACCAGCCTTGGCTAAAGTTTGAATTCATTGCAAAAAAGAAGGAAGGTAGTGACAATGCAGTCACCGAGATAAGTGCACTAATTGTGAGCATGCAAAACCGAATAAATATATAAGGAGGTGTGAAAATTATTGTGATGATTGTTGATAATGTCTTGTTTATAAGAAAAGGAAGTGGGAAACATGGAAACAAGACCAAGAAATAAGCTAAATGAAATTTGAAGGTAATTAATGATTATGAAAGAACAAGTTTTCAAACATGAAGAAGAGAAGGGAGTTTACAAAGTTTCAAACACACAAAAAATATAGAGACATAGAGTTACAAGAGAAGAAATTCTTCTTTTCTCTTGTAAAAATGTAATATATATATATATATTGACAACCATGATATTATCAGACTAGACGAAATAGACTAAAATTGATGAATATTTCCTGCTTAAACCAAACATGCGAAACACTATCGGGAAGTACAATTATCGAAAGGTAGACGATTGAGGTACAAGAATCATATATCACCTATGAACCTTACAACATAATATACATTTACAACATTCAAATATTTTCGATCCAATGTAAGATATTCGATATTGCGATAATACAAAAAAATCAAAAAGATGCACATCAACCTTTCCTTCTGATGCAGCTCTTCCAGTATCGGTTATCAGCTATCAACTTCCACAAAATATTACTATAATGTATTGAAATGCATTCCTCCATTTGAATATTGGATATCATACCATCAAACATTTAGGCTATCAAGACCATGATCCTCCAATATGTCTATAAAAATTTCCCCATCGAGCCTCCTCACATGTGTTTCTTGATGATAACTCCTATATGGAACTTCCAATAGAATTTTTGGCTCTTTGAATTTCAAGATTTTCCACAACACACATTTTTCTAATCGAATAATACTTTAGACAGTGAACTTAAGTTGCATGATAGTGAACGTATGATGCATGATAAATCAAACTTCTCCAATTATGAATATTTGATACACTTCATGTGGTGGAATTTAAACCGGTAGGTGTGGAATTTAATGTTGAGCTTGGTAAACATGACACCATAAAATATGAATTGCAAAAATTTTTCAATGTGAGTATAGGACAAATCCATTAACTACGTCGATCGAAAAACTTAGCTGTACAAGGGGTTTGAAGGAATAATTCTCCAACCTTCTGTTACACCAAATTCTTTCCATATTCATGTGTATTTTCCTATATCCCTAAAGTATATGTGCCAAAGTACTTGAGAAGAGGTATTTCCTTACCAGAAGTCCAATATCTAGTAGCACTGATGCACCTTGCCTTTTGATAGTAGGGGTCAAACTCAGATGACACTGGTTCTTATAGACAAAGAGCGCCAGCGACACTCCTTGCTTTTGTACAAGGAGTGTCACCTCTTCCTAATGCCACTTACTAGTGTATAAGGTGCACTGATGCTCATTAAAAGGAAAAAAGAGAAGCATCAAGAGATTTATAGAAGAAATCCCTCATGGAGGCTTATCCCAACTAATCATAATAGGTGGTAGTCGAGCCCCTAATCCCTAGGGATGGTCCCTTAACTTTCTCTAAGTAATCCTTAACTCCTTTGATCACTTTTATTTTATAAATAGAAGCTCAACTTCATGGTTTAGGAGAGGACCAAGAAAGCACCCATATGCTGTTGAAATCCTTAAAGAGTTGAGAGGAAAATGATTGAAGTTTGAGGAAAAAGGATTGTGGGAAGAATCACAAAACCAAGACTCTTTGTTTAGGATGATAACTCCTATATGGCCTCCTATATGGTCCTCCTCACATGTGTTTGTTGATGATAACACCTATATGGCACTTCCAATAGAATTTTTATCTCTTTGAATTTCAATACTTTGACACAACACACATTTTGCTAATCGAATAAGACTTTCAACGGTGAACTTAAGTTGCATGACAGTGAACTTATGATGCATGATAAATCAAACTTCTCCAATGATGAATATTTGATATACTTCATGTGGTGGGATTTAAACCGGTAAGTGTGGAATTTAATGTTGACCCTGGTAAACAAGACACCATAAAATATGAATTGCAAAACTTTTTCAATGTGAGTATAGGCCAAATCCATTAACTACGTTGATCTGCCAAACTTGACTATATAAGGGTTTTGAAGAAATAATTCTCTAACCTTCTATTACACCAAAATATTACCATCTTCATGTGTATTTTCCTAGATCCCTAAAGTATATGTGCCAAAGTACTTGAGAAGAGGTATTTCCTTACAATAAGTCCAATTTCTAGTAGCATCGACGCACCTGGCCTTTTGACAGTATGCATCAGACTAGGATGACGCTGGTTTCTTATAGACAAAGAGCACCGGTGACACTCCTTTCTTTTGTACAAGGAGCGTCACATCTTCCTGATGCCACTTTCTAGTATATAAGGGTTTTGAAGAAATAATTCTCTAACCTTCTGTTACACCAAAATATTACCATATTCATGTGTATTTTCCTAGATCCCTAAAGTATATGTGCCAAAGTACTTGAGAAGAGGTATTTCCTTACCATAAGTCCAATTTCTAGTAGCATTGACGCACCTGGCCTTTTGACAGTATGCGTCAGACTAGGATGACACTAGTTTCTTATAGACAAAGAGCGCTGGTGACACTCCTTTATTTTGTACAAGGAGCGTCACATCTTCCTGATGCCACTTTCTAGTGTATAAGGTGCACTTATGCTCATTAAAAGCAAAAAAGAGAAGCATCGAGAGATTTATAGAAGAAATCCCTCATGGAGGCTTATCCCAACCAATCAGAATAGGTGGAAGTCGAGCCCCTAATCCCTAGGGATGATCCCTTAACTTTCTCCAAGTAATCCTCAACTCCTTTGATCCCTTTTAGCCTATAAATAGAAGCTCAACTTCATGGTTTGGGAGAGGACCAAGAAAGCACCATATGCTGTAGAAATCTTTCTAGAGTTGAGAGGAAAATGATTGAAGTTTGAGGAAAAAGGATTGTGGGAAGAAGCACAAAACCAAGACTCTTTGGTTATAACTTTTCCCTTTATTTTGTTAATGAAATCATGTTTTCCTTTCCCATAAACATTGTATAATCATGTTTATTATTTTTCTCCTTGGTCATTAATATAGATCTAGTTGATTATCTTGTATGTTTCCACTTATTTATTGTTGGTTTTGATCTTTGTGCAGGCTCCTCTATCTCAATTGATGCTAAAGATTCAAGTTAGCAGAGACAACCTTTAGATAAGGTAAGGATTCATTTTATTCAAGTAATATGATTATATTTAGGGAAAGTTGTTCATTATTGTTTGTGTTTTGTTCTATATCTATACCACATAGTCTAGGGAAAGAGTCTTTGTTCACACTGATTGAATCTTTCTGCTAACACCTTCTCACCCTCAATTATTTTTGCAGAAAATTATAAACTAATTTCTATTGCACCCTATATCATACCAAATGATAAATGATCTCCATGTAATTTAAAAATATCCTTGGACAAGGGTCTCGTAAATATTTCGGCCAACTGATATTGAGATCTTCCAAACTCAATAGATTTTCATTACAATTCATAATATATGTAATAAAATGATACATTGTATCAATATTCTTATTATTCTAATGGAAAAAATGTTTTTCTAATAATGCAATGGAACATTTGTTGTCACAATAAATATGAGTTGGTTCTTGTTATTTAGGAAACAACTCAATTAAATTCTCCTTATCCAGTGTGTCTTAACATACTACTATTATTGCTACATAATATGCTTCTACATATTAGAATGTTATAATGGAATGATTCTTATATGCCCACACTACTGCCACAGATCCAAAACTAAACATATAACCTGATGTGATTTTTCTACCATCATTGATTCCTACAAAATCATTGTCTCTATAACCAATTAGCTTGAATATGAATCTGATGTATAAAAAATTCCAAATTCAATCATTCTAGTAACATTTCTCAAAATTATTTTTTCTATCCTACCAATGAGTACTCTTCGATGAATCCATAGATTTGGAAATCAAGATTACAACATTCATTATATCAAGTATTGTTACTATCAAATACATGAATCTACCAACCGATATCTTATATAATGTTGGATCAACACTTTACCCATGATTCTTCTTGCTTAGCTTAATTTGTACTATTTTCAATTGGTGTTACAACTCGTTTACGATTCAACATCCTAAACCCTCAATATGTCATTCCCATACTTAGATTCACAAATAAAAATACCATTCCTAGATTTTACTTTCCTAGTTTACATTTCTATAAAAGGTTGGTTCACTTGGACTCGTGCTGAATCCATTGCTATTCAGGTATACATTAATTATGTTATAGAAAACCTCGGGTGTTTGTTTTAATCCGTACAATGATTTTAATTCAACTTATATACTTTGTCTTCCTATCCACCAATCTCATATCCTAGTGGTTAGTTCACATATACTTCTTCCTCCAAGAGTCCATTAAAAAATGCAGACTTAACATCCATTTTCTATATGTTCCACTTACTTTGTGTTGCAATGGCTTAAACCATCCTCATAGTGCCAAGTCTAGCTACAGGTACAAAAGTTTCATTAAAATCAATACCAGGTTGTTTACTAAACCCCTGAGCCACAAATATTTCCTTGTGTTTCTCAACTTAACCTTCAACATTCAATGTTGTCTTGTAGATCGACTTCACACCTATGCAATTGTTATTTTCAGGAAAATATATGATCTACCAAGTATTATTTCTTTCTGTGGCATAGATTTATTCATCCATAGATTTTTTCCAAACTTCTTCCGTAACAAATTCATCAAAATTTACAGTATCATATGCAATTAAAGCATAGTTAGAAAATAAATATACATATTCATCTCCTTCATATAAATTCCTTAAAATTCTTGTCTTATGAACTCTAATTATATTCCTCAATTGTAGCTAATGTGGGATTTGAATCTCTACTTACCTATGATTCAATTGCCAAATTTCTACCATAACTTGATGTTTTGCTTCACTCTTGATTTATGGGATTTCTGAACTGTGATGAGATTTCTACTACTAACTTATTTCTAGGAAAATTTGCAATATGTAAATTTGTCTGTAAAGTTTGTTGTTCAACCAATACTTTACCAACTCTTTCATCATAATCTTGAGATAATGTAACTTCCCTTGCAACTGATTTATCTATACTTTCATCACA
The DNA here is from genome assembly GCA_001517045.1 of Pseudotsuga menziesii. NCBI lineage: Eukaryota > Viridiplantae > Streptophyta > Pinopsida > Pinales > Pinaceae > Pseudotsuga > Pseudotsuga menziesii. Next base: position 29,735 of record LPNX010137927.1, read on the forward strand.
AGCTTCTTCTTCCTTCAACTCGACATCTTTGTTGATAATGTGATTCTTGGTGATGGGATTATAGTGTCTATATTCCTTAACCTCATCACTATATCCAATTAGGATACACTTCTCACTTCTATCATCCAACTTCCTCTCAATATATTTAGGTACATGTGCATAAACCACACTCCCAAGAATCCTCAAATGAGAAAGACTATAGTTCCTACCACTCCAAGATTCTTGAGGAAATATACCCTTCACTGTTTTCATTGGATTCATGTTTATAATATATATTGAACAAGCCACTGCTTCTCCCAAATATTCATTTGATAAACACCTCTCCTTCAACATAATTCGAGACATATTCATTATGGTTTGATTTTTCCTTTCAGTCACTCCATTATGATGTGGAGTACATCTAGTTATATACTATCTCTTGATTCCATGATATCTATAGAACACCTTGAAATCATTTGATTTGAATTCTCCACCTATGTCTAATATCAACACCTTAACATATTTTCTACTTTCATTTTCAACTATTGTTAACGACAAAATTTGTTCACCTAGCTCTCCATGGTCTAAAACATAGTCATACATTGTATTCCTGCCATTATTTCCTCCATTTTGACTTTCACAACTAAATTTCCACCAAATATGGTCCAAAACATTATTATTCCTTCCCCATAAATGAAGGGAAATTGAGCATTTATTGTGATTTATCCCCACTCTCTCCAAAAAGGACAAAAAAAAACTAAAAATGAGAATAGGTCAAAATACCATATATAAATAACATGGACAATAAAATACCATGGGTCAAAAACCATTTGACCATCCTATAAATTCATTGTGAAGGCCTCCCCCAAAACACTTTTTAGTCACACTTTTTGGCATTTGCTCTCTGTCACATCATACACTTTTCTGCCATTATTCCCATATTTTTCCATGCCATTTCCCATGGTGTATGTTGAGCTTTCTCCATACCCATTTGGATCCATTCCCAATTTGAAAACCATTCATGGAAGAGACTGGAGACCTAAACCGTGGAGCTGCGGGACCATTTCCTCAGACGACTATGGTGGCTAACATTTCAGAAAAAAAGGCATCTTTTGTCTTATTTTGCATTAGTTAGTATTATATATCTGAATAATATAAAAGATACTATTATTGTTGCTTTTGATTCCTGTTATTATTATTGAACTCTACCCTATGTTCAGGATGGGCTAGGGTAGGTTATTTTGCATGTAGTAGGGGAGAAATCCCCACTACAGTTTTGGCGACTCCACTCTATCGATCCACACATACCCTTGTTTGTGCAGGTATTTCTACTGGTTTTTTCACCTTTAATTCCTTCAGTTGTCATAGATCTGACCCTCTTGCAGCAGATCTGAACCAGTGTTTCCCCCCAGGGTCCAAGGCGATAGCTATTTTCTTAAAAAATTACAGTTTCGGTTGATTCGCACTTATTCGGTCGAAAGTTGCAACCTAGTGGCACCCTTTTTCCCGATAAGCACAACCCATGTCACACCTTTTTCCCCGATAAGTGTGACCTGGACTAGAAATCTAGATCATACAAGTTCCATCTTTCACAGCGACCTCAGTCGCTACCATGGCTCAGTTTTGTGCAACCTATCACGCTTAATCCTCTGTTTTGTGCGACCTGAGTCTTCCAATTGTTTTTTTCCCCAATCATGACTGCTTCCCAGTTTTGTGCGACCCCAATCATGCTTGATCCACTGAAAGGTGCGACCTGCAGTTTTTCAGTCCCTTTTTGGTGTTTGAGATCCCTTTTCCAGACCCCTTTTCTCTGTTTTACCCTTCCCCAACCTGTTTCTATCCACATCTTATCCATTACAATCCCTTGGTTTGTTTTTAGGTCCTCTTTTCTTGTATGTGAGCCTCTGGATTCAAGCTTCGTAGTCGAGACCCCTTATCGGTTTCATACAGTAAGTTCCTTAGACGTTCATTTACTTGTGTTTATTTTATGTTCTTGAAGTATTAGTTGTGATTTTGCATGATATTTACTATCATTTATTTCTATTTATATTCATTTTATTTGCATCCCGACAATGAGATTGTTGTATCTTCATTGTAGGATTGCTGGAGCTTATACACATCATTTTCACACATCTCACACCCTAAAGACAAAATGCTTGGTTCATGACCCCAAGCTAGCCTAAAAATTAATTTAATACAACCAACATTGTAACCTCATTTGAGTATCAAAACAATTTTGTAGCTAAGTTAGGACATTGGGGATAGAAATCCAAACAACACCCCTTTGTCACTCACATATTGAGACATAATTGTTGTCTATTAGGGGAAAAAAACCTCTTGTACTTGTTGACACGGTCATGACTAGTCTATCGAGGTTCCCCATGCTCTATAGGAGTAAGCTGCAACGAAGGGGTTCAGAAAGTCAGGGTGGAATACCGCACTTCATTCTGTACTGAAGGCTAAACCTTCATAGTCCTCCTTGTGCATGCAAAGGACCATATCGGGTGTCAAGGACCAAAGGGATGAAGTGCTATGAAGCCATCCCATATGTGTCATGAACGAGGTAGCCTAGTTGCCATTCTTTCTAGGTCTCTTTTACCCATAGGTCCTTCTTGGTAGTGGGATTCTATTAGCCTATTGTTCTTACATTTCGTATTGTCTGACTGGGATTTCATCACCTTGTGGACGATACGATTTGTGAGGGGATTCCATCTTATAGTTAGGAGTTTGATTGCACTCATACCCCATAGGTTACCCCTCCATTTTCTTTCTAGGTAGTGATGTGTTAGAAAATAGAACCGTGAAGAAATAACAAATAAACAGTTAAATCATTAAACAAGATTCAAAACACATTAAACACATTACAGACAGATGTAGATATAACACGGTTTATCCAAACGATAGGCTACGTCCACAAAGAAATTTCCAGTCCTTTTATTACAATCCAGAAAAATGAAGGGATACAACCTGCAACAAAACCATTGCACTTTCTCTTCATGCTCTCACAGTCTCTCTCACACAATCACAGAGATTGTTTACAATGCTATAATACCATACAAATCCATGTTAAAATTCTTTATTTTATAAAGGAAAAATACCAAGGGAAAATACTACGGTTAACCCAATACCATGGGTCCGCAAAATTGTTGGCTAACAAACATCCCAAATTGTTTTCTAGATCTGTCTAGATCAGGCTCCACAACCAACATGCTGCTTGTTGGCTTTCTGGCCACTTTGTTGTAGACTCATCTTGCTGTAACCCATTCTTGTAGTTCAGTTTTAGAAATTTATTTTGTCCTGTGATCCACCATTTGTATGCTCTCCTTCTGCACACTTGGTTGTAGTTGGATTTTTGAACCCGTGGTTGATACTATTGAGTTTCCATTCATTACACATCACACCATTTCATCATCATATCTCCACCACGATACTCACATAGGTTTAGGGGGAATACTCCCTTAGTTCAGTTCCTTGAACCATCACCAGATCCACATTCGACATCGGTCACCACCTTCAGAGCCATATACCACCTCTTATTTTCATTCAGATTCATATCAATCTGAAGCTACCTTGTTCATTGCCCCATCCATGGATGGTGTACCTCCTAACCCATTTCAAGGGGGACAGTCGACAGTGGGCTTGTGTCCATTCCACCCATTATTCCAGGTATCTGTATAGCCAGACTTGCAGGTCATGTTCCTTGTGGGCCCTTTTCCACCGCACACACTTCTGCTGGTTTGCTACCCACTAGTGGTGGCCCCACTCCAGCCATCGTTGGTCCTACCATACCACCATTCATTCATGGGGGAAGTGGCCCTTCCACTTCCATTCCAAATATTGCTACCATCCCAGTGAGTAATCATATTGTCGGAAGTAAACCTTACCCACCCCTATTTACACATGGGAACTACATTCCTATTGTCGTCAACACCTTGGATGGCTCTTCTTGATCCACTTTTGGTTCTAGTAAACCTTTTATGGCTAGTCTCAATCTTCCTGACTTGGCATGGTTGACCAATGACCCCATTCGTCAAAACCCATTATGGCCTCACATGCCTACCAAACTCCCCTCATACATCCCTAAGTTTGAGGGAAATGTGGGAGAGGACCCCAAAACCACACCATGTCATTCCACTTATGGTGCTCATCTAAGAGCATAGTGGATGATTCTATCCGATTGCGGTTATTCCAACGCACACTCACAACTGTTGCGGCAAAATGGTACATTGAATTTCTTCATGCCACCTACCTGGACTTTTCCTTTTTACCCTCGACATTTCTACAGTATTTCCAGTTACCCGTTCGATATGATGATGGTGTGGAAATTCTATTATCTTGTAGACAAAAAACAACTACCAATATCATAGATCATATCCATGAATGGAGATGTTTCCATAGTTTTTTAAAGATCCGGTTAGATGATAGAATATTCCTAGATTGGTTTCTCAAAATATTACTTCACCCCATCACCAAGGATGCTTCATATGAGCTCCCACAAACCGAGGAGGAAGCCGTCCTAAAGGCACACCAATTTGATCTCATCTACACCCAATCGAGCTACCTCTACACCATTATACTTAATGCTCCCCTTACTGGCTCCTCATGTCGATATATGTCAGGGCCGGAATCCCATGACACTGATGGATTTATCGACTCATTTACCCAACATACTCACTTTTACCTGACATCTCCTTTGATGCTACCCCATTCCGGTAACACCCAAGTGTTTCCCAAGCCGGTTATGCCCTTGGTTTTTCATGCGTAACGACTTAGTATGGAGCCACACCTCCCTATGCGCCTCTCGCACTAGCCCCTCATGTTCACAGAAAAAATTGTTTGACACACTTATGTAATGGATAGATGACCGGATTTGCATCCCCACTAGTTGCTTCTACCTATTACCCACCACTTGTGCAACCTACTCCAACTCTGGACCCGACTCCTCCAAATCCTCTAGGACAGGTCTATGCACAACAAAACCTCCCTAACCAACCTACCCCCAATAACTAACAAGGGAAGGGAGGGAATAAGAGAGATAGGAATCAGGGTAACCACCTGCCTCAAGGAGGTTGTCAACAACCCAACTCTCTAAACAATAACAAATCCAAACCCCCTGTAAAGAATCCCCAACGTCCATGTCAACCTGAGAAGAACCAAAAAATACAGACTAAACATTCGTGCACCATCTATAACAATTACAACCATTATATCCATAAGTGTCCTCACTTGAATCATGTCCACCATTTACTCCAAAATGATAATTAACGTGACCCCAATGTGGCTGCTCTGTGATGCAAGAGCATCATGGCATGCCAACAATGTGATGAATTGGTCACATGTTGTGGCATATTTTGTAACCGTTTTTGTGCCGAGTCATAATCTGAATAGTGACATGGGGAATCATCATGGATCATGAATCCCTGCGTGGAGATCAACCCATTGTTAGTTTGTGTCAAACAGAGACGTTTCATCATGCATCATAGTAGTGTTTATATCAGTTGTAGGGCCACTCAGGATAGGGTAGTAGTTTAGTTCAAATAGACCATTTAGAGATGTAGGAGGGGTTCTACTCTTCAGCATTTAGAATTTTGATTTACAAAGAGAGGACATACCTGTGTCTAATTCCTGTTTGTAAATATTTTGAAGAATCAGAAGGAGAGAGATCCAAGATGTGTGAATTTTCCTTTGTTGCTTAATAGAAGGATTAATCATGTGTTTATAGGGTTTCTATCCTTTGTGCATATGTTGTGTTGAATTGTGTATCTTATAGAGTCGACTTCGGAGTTTTCATGAACATTTGTGTATTTCAGTGAAGTGTTGATTTCACACGTCGATTTATTGCTTAAACAGTTGAAATAGAAAGTAGATGCATGCATAAGAGTATTAGGTTAAAGTATTGTGAAGATTGTAGGCTGGATTGACCAATTTCATGATCAATTGATGCAACCCGTAGGCTTTATGCCTTAACAAGTTTTTGCAGAGAACGAATGGTGAAAATTGAGGCCATAGATCAAGATTTGATGCTCTTGAAGTATCCCAAACCAAGAGTTGCAAGGAAGTTAACAGATCTGCAGAGATTTTACAGATGCATCAAAAAAAGAAGATCGACGATCATGGAGAAGGCTGTAAGGATCAGATGGCTGAGAAAGTTGCAGGGAAATATTTGAGAAGAGGAAGTTGTGGGGGAGCAACTTTTGAAAGTTCCCATCCCGTATCCCGCAAACCACTTGCAAAAATAGAATTGTGAAGAGAAATTTGGGAAATTGACATCCCGCATCCTTCCTACAGAAGGGGATCTGTAGAGGTAAAGTTGCGGGAAGGCAGTTTTAGAGCAGAATTTGGCCATTGGGAAAAATTTGGCAGTCTTGCTAAGTGTAGGAGCCACTATATCTTGGAATTCCTGGTTAGGGTTGGTTTTGATTGACTCACCTGCACCAAGTTTGGTATCAGAGCGAGGAAGTTGATATTTCTTGTTGAGGAATTCCATAACTGAGGTTGTGGGTAGAATTTTGAAGGATTAAGGAGAAGCACGTGAAAGAGAGGAGCGTAGCCATAGGAGCCTAAAGAGAGTAAAGGAAGAGTGCTTAGGAGGTTCTAGATAGAGGACCAGCATTGCTGACAGACCAAGGGCCGAGAAGAGGCTTGGTGAGGTAAGTTGTAATAGTGTGAAAGAGGACTGCTATTGTAGAGGCTTAGAGTGGGAAGATGGATGCATGCATTGGAAGAGCGAGAGGTCATGACAAAGGTCGACCACTAGGGAACAAAGAAGTTATAGAAGAAATGAGGGAGTTAAGGGCACGTCTAGAATCCATGGAAATGGACAGGCGAAGAGACCCAGAAGCAGAGGATATAAGTGAACGTGAGGATGAAGAGAAAAGAGAAGAAGATGTACCTATGAAGGAAACACCAAAGTTAAGATGTTTCAGATATATTCTGGGAGTGACTTCAAGGCTGAGACCGAAGTTGCCTACATATGATGGGAGTCTCATTGTAGAGCATCTCATTGACTGGATCAGTGATTTGGATAAGTACTTTGAGTACGATTAGGTAGTACAAGATAAGCGAGTTAGATTGGTTGTGATGAGGTTGAAAGGGCATGCATCCTTATGGTGGGATAGTTTCCAAGTAGAAAGACAGAAGAGGAATAAACCCTTGATAAAAACATGGGATAGAATGGTAGCAAAGATGAGGGCTAATTTCTTTCCCAAATATTATCAGTTAATTCTGTATAGGCAAGTACAGAACCTTAGGCAAATATTTTTAATAGTGAGAGAATACACTGAGGATTTCTACAAAGTAAACCTAAGGGCTGGCTATGTGAAAGAGTCAACAGAGAAGGCTGCTAGATATGTGAATGGTCTAAGGATGGATATCCAAGAAGAGATTAGCATGATTTCTCCTAGAACAATGGAGGAGGCATATCAGTGTGCCTTAAGGGTAGAAGAGAAGATAACAAGGAAGCGGAGCTTCAGTAGAGGTCTAGGTTCAACTAGAGGAAGAGGGAAAGCGACTGGAAGAGGAAGATTTGAACCACAGAGAAGGGAATCCAATAACTCTAGCTAGTTAGAGTAGCATGGAAAAGGAAGTGATTCTAGCAGAAGAGGACCTTACCAAGGAGGTAGAGGTAGAGGACGAGGCAGAGAAGCTGTCATTAGATGCTACAAATGCAACTAGTTGGGGCATAAGTCATTTGAGTGTCCAGGGAAGGAAGACGTAGGGAAGAGAGGAGTCTATGTAGCCCATAATGAGTAGTAGCAAGAATAGTCAATGCTAGAAGAAGTCTTGCTAGAGACAGGAGAATCTTTGATGATGAACAAGGTATTGTTGAAACTTGGGAAGGAGCAAGCAAAGCCTACTCAAAGGAATTTGTTGTTCAGGACAACATGTAAAGTCCAAGGGAAGTGCTGTAAGATGGTGATTGACAGTGGGAGTACTGGCAATCTTGTTTCCACAGAGATGGTGGAAAAGATGAGGCTAAAGAAGACCAAGCATCCAATTCCATACAAAGTATCTTGGTTACATAAAGGACATCAAATCCTAGTGAGTGAATAGTGTGAAGTTGATTTTCAGATAGGTCCATATAAGGAAAATATTTTGTGTGATGTTATGCCAATGGATGTTTTTCATATACTGTTAGGCAGACCATGGAAATTTGACAAGAAAGTAAATCATGATGGTAGGATTAATTGTCATAGTTTCGAGTAGAATGGGATGACCCATGTACTTCACCCTATACAAGTAGGAAGTACAACATTTAGAGCCTAAGGTTTTGATGTTGTTAGGAAAAGAGTATTTGCAGCAGGTTGAGGAAGCAGAGTTGAGCTATGCTATGATGTGCAAACCAAGAGTGGTGACAGTGAAGACTAATGTGACAGATCTACCTAAGGAGATTCAAAATATGCTAAGTGAGTATAGAGACATTGTGGTGGATGATTTACCCAATGAACTACCACCAAGGAGGGATATAAGTCATCATATTGATTTTATTCCAGGATATGTTACCACCTAATTTGTACTTAGTGGTTTTTTTATCAAGTGAGCTTGGTGAACCAAACAAGGATAACTTGTTCTGACTTCAGAAGACCTTCAGTCTTGTTTCTGGGAAACTTTCTTGTACTATATCACATGTTCATACCCCCTTGGGGGAATTGTAATAAATGTTCTAGCATGATAGTGTCTCTAAAAGACTCGATCTCTTAGACTTTATTTGTCAATCTAATCATCCCAGAGTGTTTTTTCCCTTGGTTATTATTGGTTGTTGAATAAACGACTAATAATTTTTGAGTTTTTCACTCCATACCTCCAAAGTTGGGGTGGTCTTCTTGGAATTTAGGCCTATTGAGGTTATTAGTATATGTGTCAATGTATAAACATGCTAGGCATCATGGTATAGTCATATGAACATGTCTAAGTCCCCCTAGGTTTTTTCAACTTTTTTAATTTTTTAATTTTTTTCAGTGTTTTTTTATTAAAATTTAATTTTTCGAAAACTTAGGCTATTTTTTAATAGTTTAATTGGAAAAAATGGTTTTGTAATAAAAGTGGACCAAATAATCAGTTTCAGTCATGTAGGTGCTCATTTTCAAGCTAAGAGCACCATGTAAACCCATGGACCCACTATTTCCTAGTTTTGAGTGATTTTCCATCACTCGGGTCAGAAAGCCCCAAAAAATCAATCATTGATTATTTTAAATAATAAATTGATGAATAATGGAGCAAATCCAAAATCCTATATCGGTGGATTCTCAACCAATTTGATTGAAATCAGTCAGATTTGAACCAGATTGACTGGATTTGACAAATCCTTGACTGAAGGAGGTGATCTGGATAGATCCAGAGTTGATCTTCAGCATCCTTTATGGGGAATTGTGCCCTCTCTCTCTCCTCCACACATGTGGACTCTCCTGGAAGCTCTATGGATTGATGTGTCAGTCTGTGGGTTGATGTGTCAGCTCAATCAGGCCCCCTATTGACAAGTAGGCTCAGTTCAGCTTCAGATCAGCATTGATGTACTCTCCCTCAGCTATAGTGATTTGTCTCCTTGGGATTTACACCCCCCTTGGGCTGGATCTCCTGTTTTGTATAAATAAAGCTTAGTCTTCCTCTTCCAAGCTAGTTAGAGTTGGATTGAGGAGCTGTTGTTGTTGTAGTACTGTGTAATATCTTTTTCTATTGGAATAAAGTGAAGCTTTGGAGGCAAGATGGTTTCATGTCATTGTATGTGTGGATGAGCATTGCCATGTTTTACTGAGGTAATCTGTATCTATGTTCATAATTTGATGATTGTATATGGATTCATTGCTAAGATTGATAATAAGTTTATTATAATCTTGATAGGAAAGGAGTTTGTCAATAATTTTACTGCCAATCTCTCTCCTTTTTTATGCATGTTTAGATATCTAGATTCAACATGTTTTATAAGTTTATATGCATGTTATTCTGAAATCTCTATGTATGTATTAATCAGATCTCACAAGTATTTTGGCAAGTCTTTGGATTCAGTTGCATGTTTCTAGCTTGGAGAGGGTGCTGATCTAGTTTTCTTCTTCACTCTCTCCAAAACCATTCAAAGGCATAGTCCCTTGACATTCCACTGGAAATCTCCACGTTTGATCTTCATGGTTTCCAACAAAAATGCTCTTCTTTTCCTCTTCCTCCTTCAAATTTTTCTAAAACCAGTCCGGTTACTTGTTTGTAGTTTTAAAATTGTTTAGATCTATCAATTTCAGAGTTTATTTTACATATATCTTGCTGCCTTAAATCTCATAAACTATAGCTCATTCCTAAAAGAAAATTTACAAGCATTCTAGATCTAGTTTTAGGAAAAATTGTCATTTTTCAAGGCTGTGAAAGTAGATCTAAAGCTTGTTCAATGCATGGTTGTTTCCTTACAGTATAAAATTTTATATTCATAAATTTAAGTTCTTCATATTGGCTGCCCCCAAAGCAGGCCAATATCCCAAGGAAAGCTTGCTTTCCTTGGTTCCTTTTCTGCGTCTTTAAAAACTAGTTTTAACTTAGAATTTTTGGGTAAAATGTTTGTTCATCCAAAAGTACTTTAAAATTAATTTTGGGAATATTTAACTATGATAATATTGATGGTTTTTAGCAGGTGTAACATAAAAGAGGAGGAGGCGCTTTCCGGAAAGCATTTTTGAACCATTCGAAACCCCCAAGCGGGTCTCCGTCTTCCAAATTTTCAAATTTTTGCAATTTGTAAACCTTTGCTCTCATTCCATATAAGGACCAAGTGGATTAATTTCAGTTTGCTGATATTTTAATTTCTTCTAATAAAAATAAAAATATTTTCAAATAGGCTCTTTTGAGAATGTTCACCATCCCCCGTGGGGGGATTTACCTCTGTGTCATTTTTTACTTTTTGTTCATCTTTTTTCAATCTAGTGTAGTTCTAATCTGCAGGGTAGTATACTTTAACTTATAATCATTGTCGTATTCCATATCTGGTGGTTTTAAAGTAATTTTAATACTTACCCCACGAGCCTCCTTTTGAGCCGAAAGGTGAAGAAAGGGTCGTGGTAGTCTAATTAGAAAATTGTGGTTTGCTTATCTGTTTATGATTCATCTACTATCATCATTTGTTTTAGTAATAATAATAAAATCAACCCCTCCTTGATTCCTTGATTGAGATCCACTTGGATTGAAAGAGGTTCCTGGAGGGTTTTCTTTTTAACAAGAACACCTATTTTAAAATTTACTAAAAATAATGAAGAGTCCAGTGTGTATGCTCAGTACTTGGTTGCGGTTCATCCGATCAGTCAAGCTGCATCAAAAGCACTTGAGTGACTAGACTAATTAGGATTCACTCTCCCCAAATTGACAAACCCTCAGGTGAAAATCCAACGCCTTGAACGAACTGTAAACGGTGGCGAAATACCCAAAGAAGTAGGAACAAATGGAAAGTGACCTCGAGGCACCTATGTCTATCACACCCTCATGGGTGCGTTATGAACAATTGTCTTCGAGACTCCATTCCAGCCCACAAACAACTTGCGGGTAGCCATGAAAGTTCACTTTTGGACATACTCCAAGTACCCCTCGAGTATATCTGGAGTCCCCTTTTCTCCTAATTAAATTCATTCACATTCCACATTAATTTAAAATCTACCAAGAGACATTTGCACAACATTCATTCCAACACTTGCAAGCACTCTTAATTGTTTTTCGATTCCATTTTCAAGGCACTGGTCAACTATTTATTTCTTTCAATCTATTTGTGGTTGAGTGTGATTTTCGTGCTTACTTGTGATCATCTCATCATGTTATTTGTTGTTTACAATTGTTAAATCGAAACTCCTAAAAAACTTACTCTTTAATACCATCATCATACTAAATAATTTTGCCTTAATCACTTAATAGGTCCTACCCCCCTTGGATTCATTAGGAGTTGATGCTAAACGGAGGAGTTAAGAACAAGGTGACAGCCTTGACTCGAGAGTTTCCCCCAAGGATACACCGAGTGGCTTGAATATTTTTGCCACGTAACCCAGGTGTGTGAAAGCTAGCAACACTTTTTGGTGCCGTTTCCAGGGATAAATCTTTGTATTCCCGAGTACGACTTTTGTTTTCTTCTGTTTTGTTTTTTCTTTGCTTGATGAATGCTTAGAGTAGATCTTTAATCTTCATCTAGAGACTCCACTGACCTTTTGTTTAGTTTTTATTTTTTCAAAGAAGAGAAAAAAATATTTTTTGTGAAAAGATTTATAAATGCTTATTTTTCTTTTTCACATGGTGATTCCGTTGAAGGGATAAAACCCTGCTTTCTCAGAAATGTTTTGAGACTTGTTGTGTGTAGATGAGCTTATACGGCATAGTAAAACCTTAAAATGCTTATTATTCAATAGCTTCGCTTCAGTACAAAATACATGGTTGATATATGCTACTGATAGGCCATTATGGATGATGAAGATTATGGTGCTCTAATTTCTAATGCATATCCTTCCATCGATTTCTCGGGCACTCCGGGTTTTCCTAACTATGAACCATATCTCTAGGATGAAAGATATTCCCAGGCTCTGAATTTTCATGGAAATGGCGATTCATCTTTTTGTCACATCATATTTGTTTTTGCATTTGTGACAAAACTCAACATACTTCATAGGGATAATGTGATGCGAATCTTTGCTCATTCTTTGAAAAATAAGGCTTAGACATCGCTTTGTGGTCTTCCTGATAAATGCATTACCTCCCATGGAGATTTGTGTGCTATGTTTTTTGAGAGGTGGCATGATGGTGAGGGAGATATGATGATGGTTGTAGAAAGGACCCTCACCTACCTAAATGAGATAAAGGATCCCATGACTTCCATTGTAGATGAGGACACTCAGGATGATCCTATTGAAGTGCTTCAGGAGGAGCCCATGATTGAACACATTGTTGAAGACTCTCCTCATGTCACCATAGCTGAAAAAATTGAAGATTTGAGGTATTCTCAAGTGTGTTGCAATGATAATATTTTTCTAGAAATCCCTCTAGAGGAACCCACTGAGAAACACATCCTAAGTGGTCCCATTGAGTATGTTCAAAAAGTTTCCTTGATTGAATATAGTATTGAAGATCCTTTTCATGATATCATAACAGAAGCCTATAAAAAAACTTATGATAAGATCAGTATGGTGTGTGATGACACTAGACCTTTTTCTCCATATAATGATGATAGTCTGGAAGGTTTACTTCCTTATGACCTTTCTGCTGAAAAAGATGAGTATGAAAATGAGGACAAGTATAACTTGGAGCATGACATAAGTGACGAAGACTCCCTTATCTCTAGCAAATATATTGATGAGGAGTCATGGACATTCATGGAAAATGCAGTCTATGACATGAATAAAGAGGAAAATTATGAACCAGAAACTTTTGATGGTTTTGTTGATTCTTCTGTCTATGGCATATCTAAAGGAGAGAGCATGGACCTTGTAGCCTTGGGAAACTTTGATATGGGAAATGAGCATGCAGTTTACCCATATGATTAGTCTGAGCCATATATCAGTATCAGTAATGAGGACAAAGAGAACTTGATATCAGAACTTGATATCAGCAATGGGGAATCCATCACATATGACATGGATGGGAGTGATGACTATTGGAATTTCATATATAATCCAACTTGTGAAAATATTATTAAGAATTCCATCCATGGTATGTCCAGCAAGGGGAGTGTCTATTCATAAATTTGTGGAAGTCCAATCTATGATACGTCCATAGAGGGGAGCATGGATCTGGATGCTTAGGAAAACCTTAGTATGGAAGAGGAGCATTCAAAATTTTCATGTGATCATTTAGAGTCATATCATGCAGAGCCGCACAAGGGTATCAGTAATGAATACATTGAGAAGCAGTTTTGTGAAAATTCAGATGTGATGCAGTCAGTGGAATATCAGTCTCAACCATATTTTTCACATATATAGGTTCCTTATGATTTAGAGCTACTTGGGGATTGAGCAACAAGTTATCATTTGAAAAGCCCCGGTGATCAGTATGATGATGTAGTCAGTCTGGCTCATCGTTCTGATTGGTATATCAGTCCTATCCAGTCATTGATAGAAGCAGCCTGCATGAGCACATACAAGTTGGGGAAGAATTTTTATGACATTATTCATGCCTATGATCTCCCATCCATTTTGCCCATTCTGAATCATCACACAGGTTTACATTTTCTAAATAAGGTATCCTTACTTCGGTTGGTAACCAAAGACAAGGAATTTTTTTTTATGTTAATAAAATTATTAGGTGGTTACATTGGATTTTTTATTACACTTAACCTCTTTATATAATGCTTAGAGTAGGAAAATAAGCTCCTAAAAGAGAGCATTTACTTTCTTCATTTATGTTTTGTACTTAGCTATAATAATTTTTTTTTTCATTAGTTAATTACATTTATTTTGTTTAAATAAATCAGCTTCATGGTTCATTTGGTTTCTATATAAATCTTGTGCTACTGAGGTTTTCTTATCAAGTTGAGATGTTTTTATAGGGTATATAAACCAGAGATTCTCGTGTTCTCATATCCTCTCCTTTCCTTAAAGACCAAATCGAGCACACGTCCCATAGTTGGAGCCAGAATGTTACCACCTAAGTTGTACTTAGTGGTTTTTTATCAAGTGATCCTGGTGAACCAGACAAGGATAACTTGTTCGGACTTTAGAAGACCTTCAGTCTTGTTTCTGGGAAATTTTGTTGTACTATATCACATGTTCATACCCCCTTGGGGGAATTTTAATAAATGTTCTAGCATGATAGTGTCTGTAATAGACTCAGTTAGACTTTATTTGTCAATCCGATTAGCCCAGGGTGGTTTTTCCCTTGGTTATTATTGGTTGTTGAATAAATGACTGATAATTTATGAGTTTTTTCACTCCATACCTCCAAAGTTGGGGTGGTCGGCTTGGCATTTAGGCCTATTGAGGTTATTAGTCTATGTGTCAATGTATAAACATGCTAGGCATCATGGTCGATTCATATGAACATGTCTAAGTCCCCCTAGGTTTTTTCAACTTTTTTAATTTTTTAATTTTTTTAGTGCTTTTTATTAAAATTTAATTATTCCAAAACTTAGGCTATTTTTTAATAGTTCAATTGGAAAAATTGGTTTTGTAATAAAAGTGGGCCAAATAATCAATTTTAGTCATGTAGGTGCTCATTTTCAAGCTAAGAGCACCATGTAAACCCATGGACCCACTATTTCCTAGTTTTGAGTGATTTTCCATCACTTAGGTCAGAAAGCCCCAAAAATCAATTATTGATTATTTTAATTAATAAATTGATGAATAATGGAGCAAATCCAAAATCCTAGATTGGTGGATTCTCAGCTGATTTGATTGAAATCAGTCAGATCTGAACCAGATTGACTGGATCTGACAAATCCTTGATTGAAGGAGGTGATCTGGACAGATCCAGAGTTGATATTTAGCATACTTTATGGGGAATTGCACCCTCTCTCTCTCTCCTCCACATGTGTGGGCTCTCCTGGAAGCTCTGTGGATTGATGTGTCAGTCTGTGGGTTGATGTGTTAGCTCAATCAACCCCCCGATTGACAAGTAGGCTCAAGTTAGCTTCATATCAGCATTGATTGACTCTCCCTCAGCTACAGTGATTTGTCTCCTTGGGATTTACGCCCCCCTTGGGATGGATCTCCTGTTTTTTGTATAAATAAAGCTCAGTCTACCTCTTCCAAGCTAGTTATATTTAGATTGAGGAGATGTTGTTGTTGTAATAGTGTGTAATATCTTCTGCTATTGGAATAAAGTGAAGCTTTGGAGGCAAGACGGTGTCATGTCATTGTATGTGTGGATGAGCATTGCCATGTTTTACTGAGGTAATCTGTATCTATGTTCATAATTTGTTGATTGTTTGTGGATTCATTGCTAAGATTGATAATAAGTTTATTATAATATTGATAGAAAAGGAGTTTGTTACTAAGTTTATTGGCCATCTCTTTCCTTTTTTATGCATGTTTAGAGGTCTAGATTCAACATGTTTTATAAGTTTATATCCATGTTATTTTGAAATCTATATATATGTATTAACCGGATCTCACAAGTATTTTTGTAAGTCTTTGGATTTAGTTGCAGGTTCCTAGCTTGGAGAGGATATTGATCTAGTTTTCTTCTTCACTCTCTCCAAAACCATTCAAAGGCATAGCCCCTTGACATTCCACCGGAAAGCTCCACGGTTGATCTTCAAGGCTTCTAGCAAAAATCCTCTTATTTTCCTCTTCCTCCAAATTTTTCTAAAATCAGTCTGGTTACTTGTTTGCAGCTTTAAAATTGTTTAGATCTATCAATTTCTGAGTTTATTTTACATAGATCTTGTTGCCTTAAAGCTCATAAACTAGATATCATTCCTAAAATAAAATTTACAAGCATTCTAGATCTAGTTTTAGAAAAAAATGTCATTTTTCAAGGCTATGAAAGTAGATCTAAAGCTTGTTGAATGCATGGTTGTTTCCTTAGAGTATAAAATTTTATATTCAACAATTTAAGTGCTTCATATTGGCTGCCCCCAAAGCAGGCGAAGATCCCAAGGAAATATTCCTTTGCTTGGTTCCTTTTCTGCTTCTTTAAAAACTAGTTTTAGCTTAGAATTTTTGGGTAAAACGTTTGTTCATCCAAAAGTACTTTTGGGCATATTTAACTATGATAAGATTGTTGGTTGCAATTTGTAAACCTTTGGTTTCATTCCATATAAGTACCAGGTGGATTAATTTCAGTTTGATGATATTTTAATTGCTTCTAATAAAAATAAAAATCTTTTCGAATAGGCTCTTTCAATCCTGTTCACCATCCCCCCAGGGGGGATTTGTGCTTGTGTCATTTTTTACTTTTTGTTCATCTTTTTTCAATCTAGTGTAGTTCTAATCTATAGGGTAGTATATTTTGAATTATAATCATTGTCATATTCCATATCTAGTGGTTTCAAAGTAATTTTAATACTTACCCCAAGAGCCTACTTTTAAGCTGAAAGGTGAAGAAAGGGTCGTGGTAGGCTAATTAGAAAATTGTGGTTTGCTTATATATTTATGCTTCATCTGCTATCATCATTTGTTTTAGAAATAATAATAAAATAAACCCCTCCTTGATTCCCTAATTGACATCTACTTGGATCGAAAGAGGTTCCTGGAGGGTTTTCTTTTTAACAAGAACACCTATTTTAAAATTTACTAAAAATAACGAACACTCTAGTGTGTATGCTCTGTACTTGGCTGCAGTTCATCTGATCAGTCAAGCTGCATCAAAAGCACTTGAGTGACTAGAATAATTAGGATTCACTCTCCTCAAATTGACAAACCATCAGGCGAAAATCCAATGCCTTGAATGAACTGTAAACGGTGGCCAAATACCCAAAGGAGTGGGAAGAACTGGAAAGTAACCTCGAGGCATCGATCTCTATCACACCCTAATGGGTGTGTTATGAACAATAGTCTTCAAGAATCCATTCCATCCCACAAACACCTTGCGAGTAGTCGTGAAAGTTAACTTTTGGACATAGTTCAAGTACCCCTCGGGTATATATGGAGTCCCATTTTCGCCTAATTTAATTCATTCACATTCCACATTAATTTAAATCTACCAAGAGGCATTTGCACAACATTAATTCCAGCACTTGCAAGCACTCTTAATTGTTTTTCGATTCCATTTTCAAGGCACTGGTTAACTATTTATTTCTTTCAATCTATATGTGGTTGGGTGTCATTTTTGTGCTTACTTGTGATTATCTCATCATGTTATTTGTTGTTTACAATTGTTGTTGTTCAGGAATAAACACCCTTATAACTGAGGGTCTAGGGTTACCAATGTACTCTTAAAACTTGTAGACAATTAGCTTTAAAGTACAGAAAGGAAATATGAATATATAATGGACTTAAATGATTAACGATGGTTGATCCAAGCTTTGTCTTCTTTTGCTCTGCTCCTCTCCAAAGCTTTCAGGGATGCAACTCCTTCACCTGCAAAGAGCAAATCCTCCAAATACAATCTTATACATGTATATATGACAAGTTATATAAACAAGATATAGAGTGCTTAATCATAAATATTCATCAAACCATGATACATGAAAGATATTCAACATGCATTTGGAATAAGGATTCTCTTTATTAACAATAGTGAATGAGATAAGTGTACAACCCAACGCCTGAAACAAGGACTCCTCTACAACCAAAGGATTCTGAGTTATGCTACTCCAAAGACTTCTGAAGATATACCACTAGCATAACTTTTCTCTCCAAGTATGATTGATCAATGCCCTCCCCAACGCCTCTATTTATACTTAGGAAAATAAAGCAGTTTCGAAGGTTGAGGAGGTTGAGACAGTTAAGATAGTTAATGTTTAAGGCTTAACAAATCTCCATTAATCGTGTTTATTATTTTTAATGTCGAATGGAGGCATACATGAGTATTGATACGGGAAACGTATGACACGTGAGTTGCTATAAGGGTAACCCGCATATAGATTTGTACGCAGGTTTCAATAACAATACCCGCATACAGTAGGTGATATGCTGTGGAGATAGTCGCATATGTACGTGAGTTGCTGTGGAAAGAGTCGCATACAACAATCAACATGTAAAAAGGTAAAAATGGAAATCTAGGTGGATAGTGAATGCATCTCATGTCATGCCCATCTATATTGTTTTAGGCAACCTTCAATCCATAAATTTCCTTTTGTGTGCTGACATATGAAGTGTCGGCACTCAGACGGAGAAGTGCCATTTGGGTTAATAACAGATGCCCCCTAATGTGTGAGGTTAGAGGGAAGCGATGGCTGAAATACATTATAATATTTATCTTTGGAGAAATCAAAAATCCAATGGAGCAGAGGTAGTACCTGGAACAAATACATAATAATATCATATACAAATTCATATATAAGGATGCTATGTTCAATATACTGGAACACTAGCTCCTTTACAAATGTTTGATTACATCATATAATATGGGTACAAAGGTGGATCGAAGCCACAATATACAATCATGATGAGTCTTCAAAGATTTGGAAGCCATGTACATAGGTAGAACATAATCTTGTACAACTTAGTTCATAGATGGGGAACTAAGGTCTTCATAAACAATCCCAAAGAACCAGTACAATCCAAGACATGTGAATAGATGGAAGTTGAAGTCAAACATGGAGAGGATTCAATAGTTTGTTAATCAATAGGTGATAATCAACAACTGAAGCAAAGGAATTCACCAATGATGAAAGTGAATCCTGAGATACGATTGTCAAAACTCTAGGTCTTCGTCATTAGGAAGTACTGATGTAGAACCATATTGTGATAAGGAAGGCAATAGATCCTCCAATGGATCACAAGAGTGACTAGGAACTGGGTAAAGGAAGGGAGACACAAGTGATAACAGATACGACAATGATGGGATCAAGATATAGATCATACATTGAGTTAAGTCCTTGAACAGTGAGCACGACACGGAGATGACCCAAGGTAGTTTTTAGATTTATAGATAGAACAACTAGACTTATCTGTCATGTAGGAGACATGATCAAATTCCCTAGGTAGAACGGACAAGAGGAGGAGTAATAAACTCGAAGTAATAGCTGACCTGAAAGTGAACACTGAGACATGGGTATCGAAAAAGACAGAGAGTGCTATGTTGAAGGATGACATGCTACCACTAACTGAAAACAAGAGAAAAATTCTTCCTTACCTTCCCTGTTGAATTTTAACGAGTCTAGGAAAGTCATCTCAGATCTCTCTTTATTTTTTGACAAGCCTGAAGAGAAGAGGGAATATTGCTTGATAGTGTCACTGATTCATGGATTTAATGAGCCCAAACTAGTACATGCTCAGTCGGTGTTTTCACATTTAGAGAGTCTGAAAACTCCAAAGAAGACTCCAGGGGTGTCCTTTTTTGTCCAATTTAGTCTCTTAAGGCAGGAAAAGTATAAAACATACCACATAAAAACTCTCTTAACTTTCGTAGAAGAAAAGGTGAACCTTTTTCATACTTAGTCAAGGAGGTCCGAAAAAGGTTAAATTACCACCTACCCAACGCTCCTTCAAGAACAACATAAATAGCTTGAGTTTTATGAGTGTGAGGGAAAGCAAGATCACTTGAAAAGATCCTTTTGAGTACTAGAAATCGGGCTTACAACAATAAACTCGATGCTTTATTCTTTAGTGTTTAACGAGCATCACAAAGACATAAAGTACACTTGAAATCTTTTTCATGTTTAGGTCCAGAGCACGAAAAAAAAAACTAAGATCATACCGAGATTTCCTTTTTCGTTAATTTAGTCCCTCAGGTCTGAAAAAGTGATAAACCTATGCCTAAGAATACTCTTCTCAATTTCGTAGAAAAGAGAGTGATCATTTCTTGTGCTATTCTGCATGGTCCGAGAAAGAGATAACCTACCACCAATGCGGATGCCCATTCACATATTCTTAATGAGCTTGAACAGACAAGTTAACTCGGTAGTCAAGTGTATTTTTAAGGAGTTGGACCTGGGCCTAAAGGAAACTCCATAAGGGTAGGGAGTCCTATACAGGGATAGCTTGTAAAAAGAGACCATAATGAGGTTCCATTTGGCATGAAAATTAGCTAAAAGGATTCCCCTATACCTAACACAGCTGCAACATGAGTATTGAAACACAACATAGGTTCTAAATGGGGATACTCATGAGAGGAAGGCCCTATCCATGGAAGAACGATGGTAAAGACAAGGAGCTAATGGTTAAGAATACCATAGTCCGTGGTTAAAATGTTGATTACTAAGTCTCAGATGGAATCAGTATAGATGCAAAATGCATGTGGAATGACATGAAACCATCCTATATGAGCAAAAAACATTTTAGAATGATGAAAAACCTATTACAAGGAAAAGAGAGATGGGATTAAATTGATAAAATATGAACTATAGGAAAAAAACCCACTTAAGAAATATACTTTCTATAAATAGTTCAAAAAGCTAAATAAAACTCACCATTTTGAATTTTAGCCATAAGAAGCAAGCTTTTACCTCTACCTTCATTCGATCGGTGCGGACAATCCGGTGGATGAAATCCAATTCCACAAGTGTCAGGTAAGACTAGACCCCAATCTCTTCATTTTGATCCTAGCAAATTTCAATTTTGAGTCCCAATTTCATATTTTGAGCGCCCTAAAGCAAGGAATGTTGTGTATGCAGGTTTTCTATAGTAACACTCGCGTACATGTGTTCTGTACACGGGTTGTCTAAAAGACAGTTGCGTATGCTGTGTGGAGGGTAAAAAGATATATAAAGAGTCAAAATTTTGAATTTTTATATGAAACTAATGCTTCACAATGGTTGATTTTCTAGGTGTGAAGATGGTGCTTGAGTG
Source organism: Pseudotsuga menziesii (assembly GCA_001517045.1). NCBI lineage: Eukaryota > Viridiplantae > Streptophyta > Pinopsida > Pinales > Pinaceae > Pseudotsuga > Pseudotsuga menziesii. Next base: position 51,052 of record LPNX010137927.1, read on the forward strand.
GAGGGAGCATGAGCACGAATATTTGGATCAAGAAGCACTCCAGGATGCATTCACTATGAATGTTTTACATTCAAGTCAGTTGTTGAAATTCTTTTGCACATCACCTATGCGGGCCAATGTTCGCCTGCTAGAGTTCATGATAAACTACTGGGATCATGATTTGGTCATGTTCGACCTTCAGGGTGAGTCCTTAGAGATTACTTCTGAGGATATCTACTTCATTACTGGTTCCAGTTAACTTGGAGGGTATCGGCAGAGGCGGTGATCCTCTAAGTGTCCAAAACTACATTAATGTATTCTGCACACCTGGGACCCAAAAGAGAGGGAGTTGCATCCTTATTACACATATACGTGATCTTCCCCTATAGGTTTTGGTAAGTACCATAGTTAAGGTTGTGGGATCATCTTCTCTTCATCTTTCCACATGAAACCAAATGAGGTTGGTAGTGGACTGCATGCATGGGGATTTGTATGATTGGTGTTCGGGGGTAATCCCAATTTTGAAAAAACAACTCTCAAACTGCAAGAGAGGAAGAACGAAGAACTTCGAATATTTTAGCATCTTGGTGGCCTTCTTCTTCTTCGAGAGTGCCGGGGTTGAGCCCTGCAGTACCTCTGCTGGTTAGATCTCCTCGTCAACCTAGGCTGAGCAAGTGTGGAGATATCTTCTTCCACCAGGGAGGAGGTGGCTCAGTGCAGAGTGTGTACGATGATTACTTCTACTTTTGGTGGGAGCGATAGTTACCAGCACTGGAGTATTTTCCATATACTAGGATGGATTTTCGAGGTGATATAGACCTTGTCCTACCTCCAGGAGGAGCATGGGGAGAGCTAGGTAATTTTTAATTTTCAAGTTTTAAAATTTTTATGAATTTTAAAATATAGGGATATATACATATGTATAAAAGTTCTAATCCTATAAACATGTCAAAATGTAGATATTGGACCGGTCCACCTTGAAGGGCATCGATGTAGGTTTTTTCGTCCTATCTTTGGTGAAGACCAGGGGCTTATCATGGTTCTAGAGGGGAATATGGCTAGGATTACCCAAACATTACCCACTTTGTGGATTGAGCACATCCCAGCCATCATGCAGGAGTATGTGGTTGGAGTACCACCCATCTGGATACGCCTTTTGAGGAGGGTAGCCAGAGCTATTTTAGTTTACATAGATGCTGTTGAGGTTACCAAAGCCAAGGAAGCTGAGGAAGCCAGAGTATAGGGAGACTGGGGGGACCAGGGTGGTCCATTTGACCAAGGTGGTCCAGTATAGATCTAGGGCCTTTTGATGGACTATGATCCATATTTTGTATATTTTTGTATATTATACAGTTATGACTGGATCTGAGGATCAAGAACTCGACCTATCTATAAATAGATATTCACACACACACACACACACACACACACACACACACACACACACACATATATATATGTATATATATGTGTGTGTGTATATATATATGTGTGTGTGTATATATATATGTGTATATATATGTGTGTGTGTGTGTGTGTGTGTGTGTGTGTGTGTGTCTATATATATATATATATGTATGTATGTATTGTTGGTTTATTTATAAATGTTTTTTATGTGTATGCTGTATATTTTATGAAATATGTGTTAGATGCCAATCCAAAATGTAATTAGCATATGCATCAGTGAATGAATTCTGATTTCTGGGAATGTGATTGAATGTAATAAATTCAAAATTTCTTTCCAATAACCTAACTTGCATGAACTAACATAATAGAATAGGGTTTTGCACCCGGTAAGCTCGATTGAGATGGGAAACCACCAATTGAGAGTCCAGATGCACTTCCAACTGAGTGATACCACATGACAAAGCATCGCATAGAAGCTCAATTACAGCCCTATACTCAGCAATATTATTAGAACCAGGACCTAAGCAAGCGCCTCCTGAGGCAACTAACTGTCCCGAGGGAGAATAAATGAACCATGCCTCCGAAGCAAGATTACAAGTGTGGCGACTGGCACCATCAGCGAAACCTACGAACATCTCGAAAGATATCTAAAACAACTAGCAAATAGTATTAAAAACATAAACCGACGATCTAGTGTACCTAAAAATACATACAATAGAATACAAGAAAAAGTGCTAAGCCTAAGCATAGTACTTCTTTAGATAGAGCCCATTTCTAGGCTCAGGCAGCTTATTCCCATCAAAATATATTAACTCATATGCGCCTTTTTTTAATACTTTCAACATGACATAAGGCCCTAACCACATGGCCTTGAATTTTCCTGCCCCCAGGGGTTCCTTGTCTTGGTTCCAAAGCAAAACAAGTTCCCCCACAGAAAAAATCTGAGGTTTGACTGATTTATCATATTGGATTTTGACCCTATTCTTGTGAGCTTGATTAGCTATCAGTGCATCTCTACACTACTTATAAAGGTGTTCTAAGTGTACTAGACATTCTTCAAGCTCTGTCGTATTGGGTAACACATGAATAGCTATTTTTAAGGATGGGATTTCACATTCAATTGGGGTAACGGCTTCTACTCCATGAACGAGTTGGAAGGGGGAGAAACCTGGTGGAAAGTATGATGAAACAGGGCAGTGCCCTGGCCCATTTGCTAAAATCCTTGAAAAGCATGGCATATGTGCACAGTATATTATGCTTGGAATGCCATAACAGAATGGTGTAGCTGAAAGGCGTAATCGTACTTTAATGGATATGGTTAGGAGTATGTTAAGTAATTCCAATTTACCCAAATCATTATGGATGTATGCTCTTAAGACCGCTGTATACTTATTAAATCGGGTTCCTAGTAAGTCAGTTCCAAAAACCCCTTTCGAACTGTGGACATGAAGGAAATCGAGTTTAAGACACCTGCATGTTTGGGGCTGTCCAGTAGAGGTTAGATTGTACAATCCACATGAAAAGAAATTGGATTTTAGAACGATCAGTGGTTAGTTTATTGGTTACCCTAAAAAATCCAAAGGGTATAGGTTTTATTGCTCTAATCACAGTATGAGAATTGTAGAGACCGGTCATGCCAGATTCATTGAAAATTGTGGGAGTGATAAATTACAAAATGTGGTTATCCAAGAAGTTAGGGTACAAGTTCCTGTACCTATGGCTTCAAAGGAAATTGTTGTTCCTATCATTGATGAACAACCTGACGATATTGAACAACAAATTAATGAACCACCACTCCATAATGAGGCTGTCACCAATGAACCCATAATAGATGGACCACAAGAAGTAGTATTAAGGAGATCTCAAAGGGAAAGGAGGTCTGCTATTTCGGATGATTATGTAGTTTATCTACAAGAATCTGATTTTGATATAGGAACATGTAAGGATCCAGTTTCATTTTCACAAGCCATAGAAAGTAATGATTCTACTAAATGGATTAATGCCATGAATGATGAATTGAAATCAATGGACCAAAATGAAGTCTAGGATCTCGTTGAATTGCCCGAAGGATACAAGAAAGTTGGTTGTAAGTGGGTCTTTAAGACCAAACACAACTTTAAGGGTAGTATTGAATGATATAAAGCTAGACTTGTGGCCAAGGGTTTCACTCAGAAAGGAGGCATTGATTATAGAGAGACCTTCTCTCCTGTGTCCAAGAAAGACTCAGTTAGAATCATTATGGCATTGGTAGCTCATTATGATTTAGAACTGCACCAAATGGATATGAAAACTACTTTTTTGAATGGGAATTTGGAGGAAGACGTCTATATGGATCAACCTAAAGGTTTCTCCATTAAGGGAAAAGAACACCTGGCTTGCAAAATTAAGAAATCAATAAATGGGCTTAAACAGGGCTTCCCGGCAATGGTATTTTAAGTTTCATAATACCATTACCCCTTTTGGATTTAAGGAAAACACTGTTGATCGATGTATATATCTGAAGGTTAGTGGGAGTAAATTTATATTTTTGGCCCTGTATCTTGATGACATATTGCTTGCCACTAGTGATCTTGGTTTATTACGCGAAACCAAAAAGTTTCTCTCTATGAATTTTGAAATGAAAGATATGGGTGAGGCATCTTACGTGATAGGAATTAAAATATTCCGGGATCGATCACGTAGAATGCTAGGATTGTCTCAGAAGGCTTATATCGAAAGAGTTCTAGAGAGATTCGGAATGGATAAATGTTCAGCTGGTGATGCCCCTATTCAGAAAGGGGATAAATTCAGCCTTATGCAATGTCCGCAGAATGAATGGGAATGAAAACAGATGGAAATAATTCCTTATTCTTCTGCAGTAGGAAGTTTAATGTATGCACAGACTTGCACTAGGCCAGACATCAGTGTTGCAGTAGGTATGCTGGGAAGATACCAAATTAATCCTGGATTGGAACACTGGAAAGCTGCAAAGAAAGTGATGAGGTACTTGCAGGGAATGAAGGATTACATGCTCACATTTAGGAGGTCTGATAATCTAGAGGTAATTGGCTACTCAGACTCAGATTTTGCTGGATGTGTTGACAGTAGGAAGTCTACTTTTGGCTATTTGTTCCTATTAGCCGGAGGAGCAATATCATGGAAAAGTGCGAAGCAAACCATCACTACTTCATCCACTATGGAAGCTGAATTTGTGGCATGCTTTGAGGCCACGATTCATGGATTGTGGCTGCGAAATTTTATCTCAGGACTAGGGGTTGTCGACTCTATTGCCAAGCTGCTGAGGATTTACTGTGATAATTCCGCAGCTGTATTCTTCTCTAAAAATGCCAGATATTCTAATGGTGCTAAACACATGGAACTGAAATACTTTTCCGTTAAAGAAGAAGTTCAGAAACAACGAGTGTCAATTGAACACATAAGCACTCTGCTCATGGTTGCAGATCCATTGACAAAAGGATTTCCACCAAAGACATTTAAAGAACATGCTTATAGAATGGGGATTGAACGTAGCACATAACAGTTGCTACCTTTATGAGATGAATCACATAATGTTGTTTGTTTTATTTGACACTCTGAGATCTTAATAAAAGTGTTTTTGTTTGATAAATCCTGTTCTAAAAATGTACGTACATGTATGAGAATAAATGAATGATGACAGGAATAGTCTCTGACAAGGGACATTATTGTTGGACCTTATGAAATCACTCCTTGTTTACAGAATTATTAAACAGGTTACTAATGTCGTGGTGCATGAAAGGGACTATGTTGTCCTATTAACATGGAACCGTCATGACTTGCATTACTAGGTTGTTTAATTATAGTATTATGATGACCAAACTGAAAACCAAGTTGAATGTGACTTATGGCGCACCTAATGTATACTCTGATAAACTCTAACATTAAGTTATCATATGTGCCAAGTGGGAGAATGTAAGACTAAATTTAGAAATTCAGTTTTACGTTGTCCATATGAAGAGACGGGTTCTTGGCAGCCATTTCTATTTCTCCTACTCCGATGGAAAGGTGGAGAATAAGTGTCATGGGGAAATCGATCCTCTCTCTACCTATAAATGATCCTTTCAGAATACCCATCTGACAAGCTGAAGGAGTGTATTGGTGCAGGGTAAGAGAGAGAAACCATTTTCTGTTCTGTGCAGGGAAAGTTTCTTCAATACGTCTCTGGAAAAATGCAGCAGGGACAGAGGTGTCTGGAATAAGTCAGAAGCTGCACAGATGGATCAAGGTATTATGAATCTTGCTGTTTATATTCCGCTGTTTATTTTGCTATAGAAAGGAAAGTTTCAAATCCTTAAAGTTACTAACAGACAGTGTTGAGACTAGAGAGGTATTTAAAATTTTAATTTATTTTAAACTAATTGGAGGAAATACAGTCAGTTATCTTAACATGGCATACATACAGTCAGTTACCTTAATATGGTTCTTATAACATGGCATCCTCATGTTGATATGAATAATTATATTCCAGTGTCTAGTATTGTTGAGACTGCTGCATTAGAAAAGATGTTGCAAATGTTTTCCAGAATTCCAATTTCAAGCTAAAAACTTGGCAAAGACCTTGACACCTGAATCTTAACCACCGAATCAAACATATCCACACATGTCCTGCTAACCAAAAAAAGATAATTCTAATCTGATCAGCTCTGTTGTTTTATTTTGCAGCAGACAAATTGCTTTTGCAAAAATAGACTTTGTAATTAATTATTATACCCTACCTTCATGCAGATCTGATTAATTACACTCCAATGTCTAGCATTGTTGAGACCTCTGCATTGGGAAAGGTAGTGTAGAACGTTTTCCAGAATTCCACTTTCAAACTGGAAACTTGGAAAAAGGCACCTAAATTTTAACCATCAAGTCAAACATATGCACACATATCCTGCTAAAAAAACAAGGAGAATATAAATTTCAAGCAGCATTAGATATGGCCATATGAACCACCTTGCCACAGAGTATACAAGAGGAAGTTGCACAATGACAAGCAAACAAGTGCATCAAATGTATCTAGAAAGTGCATTTAAAGGTGCTAATGATGTTGTTTAAGACTCAAAATATGTACAAAACCAACATGGAAAGAACGAAATCAACCATTATATCCAAGTCAGAAAATTTGGGGTGCATTTATTTCAGGAACAGCACAAGGTGAAGAATTTGGAGATGAAGATAAATCCAATAGAGATATTCTGTGTAGCAGAGTGGCAGCAATACCTTCACACTGGGTTCACCACCATACATAGGAATTCATTCAAAGTTCAATGTAGATTAACTCATGCTGAATAAGCCATTAATGTTACGCAAAAAATTGGACCAACTGTGTATTTTAGACTTGACTGCAAGGAAAAACAAAACTATTAGAGGATGTTATTTGGCAACAATTTTCCTCTTACTGTTAGATGGATTTTGAGTCGAGGGGTGTTGTCTGAATGCTTGGTTGAAACTGTAATATGCAAATTGTCATCTTTGGAGAAAAAATAAACTTAAATTTAAGCATGACACTGGAAAACCCTCTTTAAGTCTATATATAGGTGGTACAAGGAAATCATAACACACATTCTTGTTTCGAAACAAATAACCACGGGTACAGCAACCAAATGGTCGATAAGAGATAGCACTAAGGATGACACAATTTATCATGCATGGACAGAAAGGAGCTCAAGAATTAAAAAACATATGCTGAGTTAGTGTCTGAAAAGAGTTCATTGGCATTGCTTTTAAGATTAACAAAATATAAAGGCTAACATATACCTGAATCGGGGTTCCAGTGAGACACCAACGACAATCAGCAATAAAGGCATATGCAGCATGAGACAACTGGCTCTTGGGTGACTTTATGGTATGTGCTTCAGTTATAGTCATATCTGAGTGGAGATTCTATCCAGCATAGCTAGCCCATTGTACATATTGAGCTTTTCCTCCAAAGTTCACATAATTGTTTGCCAGGCTAAGTATTAGTCTGAGACCATACTTGTTGGCCTCAGAGACCACGAAGTCCAGGGCCTTCATTACAAAACAGAGAAAGCAAAACAACCACCACAAACAGAAAAACAAACAATGTCAGCAGATCCAGCCACCCAAATACAAAAAACAAACAATGCTAGCAGATCTGGGGCCCATGCATGAACCTGAAAGACTTTTTCATCATATACACCAGGAGAAGTCTGCAATGCCTTGTACTGGCCATCATTGAAAGCCCAAGTCCTGGCAAGATTGAGCCCATGAGCTGCAGCTTCTTCAAAGACAGAGGTAACCTTATTCCTCTGTGTTGTATCTGTTGCCATAGTCATCAACCAGTAAGAGTTGAACCCATTGAAAAATAGAGCATTCCCATTGACAGAAAAATGGGTTCCCTCTATCTTCACATACCCACTTCCTCCTGCTGCAGCTTGATGAAGAAAACTAAGAAAGAACAGACAGGCAAGATCCCAAAAGCTCATCTGCCTACCACTACCCATTTGATAAAAATAACTCCACTGACCTCAGAAAACAATATAGATTCCCAAAGTTACAGGTCAAAACTACTGAAGGAGGCTCTCTGCATTGAAGATCTCCAAACACTGAAAAGCTATGACAGCCTAGAGCAATAGAGAAGGCTATATAGAGTTAAAGATTTGAGAAATTAGTGTCACTTGGAATGTGAAGTTGATAATGGTGCAGAGGAGCTGAAAGACGAAGATAAGTTTTGGGGACCCAGAGAACAACGTCTTAGGATGGCAGAACAAATTTCATGAATGCTCACATGGGGATGTGGACTGTGGACAATGTTGAGACTCGAGAGGTATTTAAAATTTTAATTTATTTTAAACTAGTTGGAGGAAATACAGTCAGTTATCTTAACATGGCATACATACAGTTAGTTACCTTAATATGGTTCTTATAATAGCTTTTAACAGTGGGATTGGTGAAGAAATCATCTTCTGAGTGGAGATTCTGTCCAGCATAGCTAGCCCATTGTACATATTGAGATTTTCCTCCAAAGTTCACATAATTGTTTGCCAGGATAAGTATTAGTCTGAGACCATACTTGTTGACCTCAGAGACCATGAAGTCCAGGGCCTTCATTACAAAACAGAGAAAGCAAAACAACCACCACAAACAGAAAAACAAACAATGTCAACAGATCCAGCCACCCAAATACTAAAAACAAACAATGCCAGCAGATCTAGGGCCCATGCATGAACCTGAAATACTTGTTCATCATATACACCAAGAGAAGTCTGCAATGCCTTGTACTGGCCATCATTGAAAGCCCAAGTCCCGGCAAGATTGAGCCCATGAGCTGCAACTTCTTCAAAAATAGAGGTAACCTTATTCCTCTGTGCTGTATCTGTTGCCATAGTCATCAACCAGTAAGAGTTGAACCCATTGACAAACAGAGCATTCCCATTGACAGAAAAATGGGTGCCCTCTGTCTTCACATACCCACTTCCTCCTGCTGCAGCTTGATGAATAAAACTAAGAAAGAACAGATAGGCAAGAGCCCAAAAGCTCATTTGCCTACCACTACCCATTTGATAAAAATAACTCCACTGACCTCATAAAACAATATAGATTCCCAAAGTTACAGGTAAAACCTACTAAAGGAGGCTCTCTACATTGAAGATCTCCAAACACTGAAAAGCTATGACAGCCTAGAGCAATAGAGAAGGCTATATAGAGTTAAAGATTTGAGAAATTAGTGGCACTTGGCATGTGAAGTTGATAATGGTGTAGAGGAGCTGAAAGACAAAGCTAAGTTTTGGGGACCCAGAGAACAATGTCTAAGGATGGCAGAATAAATTTCATGAATGCTCACATGGGGATGTGACTTTATGCCACTGTTCAACCTGTCAGGATTGATCTCCATAGGGAATGGAGAATATAAGTTTATAGGAAACACCAAAACCAAAATGAAAATGGATATGAGGAGGGAAATAATGAAAATGGGTATTCCCCACTAGGTACTCAGACATCTTCATCTCCCAAGTTGTTTGGTGATCATATGTAAATTATCCTCCTAGACCTAATGTGCACATTGTTACACTCTAGAGGGTTGATGTTAGAGGATAGGAAGGTTGACATTTCAGTTTTTTTAACTGTATACTTATTTGGATTCAGGTTGGATTGCATTGGAAATTGAGGTCCTATTACATGAGCATTCATTGGAGCATTCAATGGAAGTTGCAATTGTGGTTGCATAGGTAACTGTGAAGGTAATTATGGTTGTTGTATTGGGAATTGTTTTCTGAGAAGGGAGGACTACACTAGTTTTGTGACCAAGAGAGGCTTTGAATTGATTAATTCGACCATTGTACCCATGGTGAACGGTACTGTAACTTTTGAGGACTTTTTCATGCCAGAGTTGGAAATTATGTTTCTTGAGGACCATATTTATTATTATAAGCATTAAAAAAATGCAGAAGAGTCATGGTTCATACCTTGTGGTTGAGCTTTCCATGGATTATTCAAGGATAAAAAGTAGGATGGCTCAACTTACTAGTCCCTTGGTACACTTATTTTACTCATAGGAGTTATGGGCATGATTTTGTAGGATGATCCTAATCCCACCCACAAATTTCAATAGTTTTCAATAAAAATTCCTCCGAGGAATGTTTTTTTCTACATCGTGGGAAGAAAATAGCAAGTTCCTTCTCAGTATCAAATTTGTCTTTTATTACCTTGAAAAAAATATAGCTGGGAAGATAATATGTTGAGGATATCAGTCTTAAAATCCTTTAACAAGATTCCAATCTCCACATAGGTTATTCCTCCATTGGATAACTTCATGTCTCTGTTGGAAAAGTCTTTGATTCCTAGTTTGCTTATAGAATCTCCCCATGAGAATATTTTTCATAAGTAATAGATTGTCTCATAAATTTCTTTTGATATATCATCTTTTACCACTAGGTTCACCATATCCAGCCATTCATCCCGCATCCCTCAAATTAAAATTGTCTTCAAGATGTCACCACCAAGAGTGTTGTGTGGATACTTATGCAAATTAGATTGAAAACACTCTACATAGTCCTCCAGGTTCCCTTCTTCCTTATGTGTCATATTAAATGTATCCTCCTTCAACTCTCAAGATTTGCAATACTCTTGGTAATTCTCAAGAAATGAAATTTCATAACAAACTGGAAACATAGATACTAAGGCAACAACTAAAGTGGTTGTTGAGATAGATACTAAGGCAGTTGTTGAACTAGAATTTATGGAAGCTATGATGACGAATCCCATGAATCTCCTTAAGGTATAACCAATAGATCCTACTAAGCAGATGTTAAGGCATTGAAATTGGAAATATTCTTCCAATTATTTCCCCTTGGGTACTCAGACATGTTCATCTCCCAAATTCACATATCTAGGTTTTTGTTGCGACTGTAAGAGGACGACAACAAATTTCTGAAAATAGAGCAAATACTAGAAAGTAGCCCAAAATCATCAAGCAATTTATCTAAGATAAGAATCAAGATTGGCAGAATTATGGTAGAATTAAATGATTGGCATACTTTGATAAATGTATGACAGAATTAGATGATTAGCATGCCCTTATAAATGTATGGCATAATCTAGCAGATTGATTAAAAATATTAAAACCGAACCTTTCATAGTCTAGCAGATTCCTAAAAATATAATAAAATATGGAAGTATGATATAGAAAAGAATATTAGAAGCATATACATGGAAAGTGTCTCCCACATAGAAAATATGTTGGTAGCATTGGAGAATTTAACAAACATAGTCTTGGAAAAAGTAGTTCGATTGTGTTCTTTAGTGAAAGAGGGGAAGGATGTTGGAGGTAAGTTGAATCTTGCACTAGTAGAAGATGCAAGATTTTGTGACAAAGGAATTCTCCAAGGTGAATCCTATGGAATTAATGATTATACACAAGATAAGAGAACTCATAAGGATGCATTTTTTTGAATGGAAAACAAGATAACTATTGTGTATCAGCAATGCAAAGAGACATTCATTCAATATAAATATTACTTACAAGATGGTGGGTTAATTGAAATAAGGGTATGTGAATCCAATCCCCTTATGGATGTGCTTCAACATTATATATACCAAGAAATTGAGGGTGTTATTGATGGTGTTTCAATTGTATAAAAGAACTTAGATGTGACAATATTAGAGGTCACTAAGAAGGATCAATTTACTATTCACAATAAAGGGATGAGTAATTCTACTAAGATGTGAGTTAGGAGGGTACAAAATAATAAAAACATCCAACTATGGAACCTTTAGTGATTATGGACGCAGTGAATGATTTAACATACCTCGGTGTAGGCAAAGAATTGGAATATGTGGCTAGGTAGTGCATAGAGTGTTGTAAGGTTGTATGGAGTAAAGGCTACCAATTTCCCACATGCCTATTGAAAGAACCTTCAAGGCATTATAGGTTTAGAAATCTAGTTGATAAAACTTGTGGTGGTAGAAATCCTTGTTGGGCATCATCTTCTCTTCATTGAGGCTAATTTACATGAACATACCTCCTTCACACAGCAACAATACAGCCTCCTTGAGTCCTTCACATGGCAAAAACACAGCCAATCAAACACTACAATGTGAACTTAGCCTCTTTAACCGACTCAACTCACCCTTCATACCAATTTTTTGAGCAAGAATCAAATCCCATCGGATATTGAATTTCCAATTTGGGTTTCTAGGGAAAAAATCTCTATTTTCTATGGTGTATTCAATTTCTATGTGATTGTATGGATTTCTTTTATTGTTTCTGCTCAGGTGTTAATTAATTCCTCCACCATCAAATTTATTTTTGGGTTAATTCATATGTATGTTAACCATCTCCTTGAAGTCGCTGATGGGAATCATTGTTAGTGCATTTGTAAATTCACTACAGCATTGAAAAATTACTCCCAAGCATATCATTTCCAAGTTAATTAAATTGATCTTCCTGATAATTGTGTAGTATGTCGTTGGTTTTGCACTCTCCAACAGCTATCATATGGTTAACCCTTTGCATGAAGCAAAACATCCCCAAATTGTACGTTGTAGTAATTCCACACAGACACCCGCATGGTAGAAAAAATGAATCCACAGTCTAGTGATCACGGTTTATGAGAAACATTGACAAAATAAGCCTTCATATCATCACCTACAACCAATCCATTTGAATAAGAATTTGGTCAACAATATTCTAGTTTGTTTGGTTGTTGTTTATTACTTAGTACAATTACCTTGAAAATAGTTCAACAACATTACCTTGTCATTCACTTGTGAACAATGACATTGAGGGAAGCATTGATATGCATGTTATGGCTTAAATGACCTTGTAGGCTTGTAGTGATTCCCATACAAGAGTGCTGGGATTCACTCATCTTGGCCTAACTGAGTCAGCCTTTTTTATGCTTGTATTTTCTAAGGGTACAAAACTAGTTTAAGAGTGTTGTCTATGCACAGTCAGATCACAGGCTATTATACTCAGCTAAGAACAAAGTGCTATTCACCTTCTTATTGCCTGTTTATGATTGACACTTGGTAGAAGCACTAGTTTGAACATTAGACAACAATGAACAAGCCCAAAGACGAAGTTCTCAGAACCATTCCTATATGCATGTTGGTAAGTAGTAGCAGAGAAGTTTGCACTAAAAATTGCACCAAGAAGGAGAACAAAAATTATTTTCCATAGAAGATCCATATTGGTGAAATGATTGGGTTACCTATTGCACTTGAACACCTTAAGACAAATGTACATATATTCTGGTGGTATAATTACACCCTTTTATTAATAAAATTCACTGTTCATGAGTATAGATATCAGCCACAATGTTATTCAAACTTCAGCTGCAAATTGGTAATAGTTGACAGTGCAAACATGATTTAGTATCTCATGATAAAGGTCTAGAAGAAAAGCCTCAGAATTGTTCCACTCGTACTGATTTAAGGAGAATAAAGGGTCTAAAAAATCAGCTACCCTAACCATTTTGATTGACATTTTCCCACTTATTTCTTACACAATAAAACCAAAAAAAAAGAAGGTTGTGACTATCTAAAACATATGAGGCTAGTTTCTTCAGCCCGAGTGAAAGGTTTGATAGATCCAATGTTCCACCAGACTGTGCCATAGTTGGCAAATTTTGACCTGAAGATGTATGCAAAAGATCAGACCTCACAAAAGTTGCATTTGATGATGATACACCTGCCATTAAAACTGACGTGTTTGGCTGCTGATGTAAATTAATTGAGTGGCCATATGATCCTGCTGGTATTGCTGAGTTGGAATTTAGTTTGTGAGGACTATTGAAAGCCAAATCAAATATTCTACAGGAGCCAAAACAATTGTCCAAAGGAATACAACACCCTATTATGGATATTCTGGAAACCACAACATACATAAATCCTAGTTGCAAGTCACGTCTTTTATTTTTCATGTCTCTTTCTTTCCCACTCAGGCTACAAGGTACTGAAAAAGATTATTTTAATTTAGGACATTATTGTTAAGTGATTTATATGAGTCATTTAGGTTCCTTTCAAGGGGTTCAATTGTGTTTCATTTAATTCTAGAGGTAGAAAGCTAAGATGATTGGTCGGCTCCAGCAAGATACAATTTTATTCGAAATGCATAAAAAGCTATGAAACATGACACAGCCATATAGGCCTCCATGTCTGTGTCCAATGGGTTGGGCATGTGACATGACCTGCCAAATGTCGGACATGATTTTTCATGTGTCCTAAAACGCATGACATGTTTTGGGCACGTGTCAGGATAGAAAATGAAAGATAAGGAGAATACCACTTCTAAGGCACTGGCAGGCACACATCCAACAAGCAAGATAATGACCATACAATAAAAAACGGTCTTAAAAATAATGACCTCCTACCATTACTATTTCATTTGCAGAGCCTCCAATGAAATGAGGCTAGTTTCTTCAGCCCAAGTGAAAGGTTTGATAGATCCAATGTTCCACCAGACTATGCCATAGTTGGCAAATTTTGACCTGAAGATGTATGCACAAGAACAGACCTCACAGAGGTAGCATTTGATGATGATACACCTGCCACTAAAACTGACGTGTTTGGCTGCTGATGTAAATTAATTGAGTGGCGATATGATCCTGCTGGTATTGTTGAGTTGGAATTTAGTTTGTGAGGACTATTGAAATCCAAATCAAAGGTTCTACAGGAGCGAAAACAAATGTCCAAATGAATACAACACCCTATTATGGATATTCTGGAAACCACAACATACATAAATCCTAGTTGCAGGTCACGTCTTTTATTTTTCATGTCTCTTTCTTTCCAACTCAGGCTACAAGGTACTCAAAAAGATTATTTGAATTTAGGACATTATTGTTAAGTAATTTATATGAGTCAGTTAGGTTCCTTTCAAGGGGTTCAATTGTGTTTCATTTAATTCTACAGGTAGAAAGATAAGATGATTGGTTGGCTCAAGCAAGATACAATTTTATTCGAAATGCATAAAAAGCTATGAAACATGACATAGCCATATAGGCATCCATGTCCGTTTCCAACGGGTCGGGCATGTGACATGACCTGACAAATGTCGGACATGAGTTTTAATATGTCCTAAAACGCATGACATGTTTTGGGCACGTGTCAGGATAGAAAATGAAAGATAAGGAGAATACCACTTCTAAGTCACTGGCAGGCACACCTCCAACAAGCAAGATAATGACCATACAATAAAAAACGGTCTTAAAAATAATGACCTGCTACCATTACTATTTCATTTGCAGAGCCTCCAATGAAATGAGGCTAGTTTCTTCAGCCCGAGTGAAAGGTTTGATAGATCCAATGTTCCACCAGACTATGCCATAGTTGGCAAATTTTGACCTGAAGATGTATGCACAAGATCAGACCTCACAGAAGTAGCATTTGATGATGATACACCTGCCACTAAAACTGACGTGTTTTGCTACTGATATAAATCAATTGAGTGGCCATATGATCCTGCTAGTATTGCTGAGTTGGAATTTAGTTTGTGAGGACTGTTGAAATCCAAAACAAAGATTCTACAGGAGCCAAAACAAATGTCCAAATGAATACAACACTGTATTATGGATATTCTAGAAACCACAACATACATAAATCCTAGTTGCAGGTCACGTCTTTTATTTTTCATGTCTCTTTCTTTCCAACTCAGGCTACAAGGTACTGAAAAAGATTATTTGAATTTAGGACATTATTGTTAAGTAATTTATATGAGTCAGTTAGGTTCCTTTCAAGGGGTTCAATTGTGTTTCATTTAATTCTAGAGGTAGAAAGCTAAGATGATTGGTCGGCTCCAGCAAGATACAATTTTATTCGAAATGCATAAAAAGCTATGAAACATGACACAACCATATAGGCCTCCGTGTCCGTGTCCAACGGGTCGAGCATGTGACATGACCTGACAAATGTCGGACATGAGTTTTAATGTGTCCTAAAACGCATGACATGTTTTGGGCACGTGTCAGGATAGAAAATGAAAGATAAGGAGAATACCACTTCTAAGGCACTGGTAGGCACACCTCCAACAAGCAAGATAATGACCATACAATAAAAAACGGTCTTAAAAATAATGACCTGCTACCATTACTATTTCATTTGCAGATCCTCCAATGAAATGAGGCTAGTTTATTTAGCCCGAGTGAAAGGTTTGATAGATCCAATGTTCCACTAGACTGTGCCATAGTTGGCAAATTTTGACCTGAAGATGTATGTACAAGATCAGACCTCATAGAAGTAGCATTTGATGATGATACAACTGGCACTAAAACTGACGCGTTTGGCTGCTGATGTAAATTAATTGAGTGGCCATATGATCCTGCTGGTATTGTTGAGTTGGAATTTAGTTTGTGAGGACTGTTGAAATCCAAAACAAAGATTCTACAGGAGCCAAAACAAATGTCCAAATGAATACAACACCCTATTATGGATATTCTGGAAACCACAACATACATAAATCCTAGTTGTAGGTCACGTCTCTTATTTTTCATATCTCTTTCTTTCCAGCTCAAACTACAAGGTACTGAAAAAGATTATTTGAATTTAGGACATTATTGTTAAGTAATTTATATGAGTCAGTTAGGTTCCTTTCAAGGGGTTCAATTGTGTTTCATTTAATTCTAGAGTTAGAAAGCTAAGATGATTGGTTGGCTCCAGCAAGATACAATTTTATTCAAAATGCATAAAAAGCTATGAAACATGACACAACCATATAGGCCTCCTTGTCCGTGTCCAACGGGTCGGGCATGTGACATGACTTGACAAATGTCGGACATGAGTTTTAATGTGTCCTAAAACACATGACATGTTTTGGGCACGTGTCAGGATAGAAAATGAAAGATAAGGAGAATACCACTTCTAAGGCACTGGCAGGCACACCTTTAACAAGCAAGATAGTGACCATACAATCAAAATTGGTCTTAAAAATAATGACCTGCTACCATTACTATTTCATTTGCAGAGCCTCCAATGAAATGAGGCTAGTTTCTTTAGCCCGAGTGAAAGGTTTGATAGATCCAATGTGCCACAAGACTATGCCATAGTTGGCAAGTTTTGACCTGAAGATGTATGCACAAGATCAGACCTCATAGAAGTAGCATTTGATGATGATAAAACTGCCACTAAAACCGACGTGTTTGGCTGCTGATGTAAATTAACTGAGTGGCCATATGATCCTGCTGGTATTGCTGAGTTGGAATTTAGTTTTTGAGGACTGTTGAAAGCCACAAGCACACCGGATTGTGGAGGTTTATAAGTTGAATATATTCCTGACAAAGTATTAGTGTCAAAAGTTAGTTTAACAGTCCCAGTATCTATGTGGGAATCCATCTTTGTGCCCTTTGGACCAAATTTCAACTCTTCATGATTCTCAGGAAGCTAGCAGTTGCTGCAACACTAGAAAGATAGTCCAACAGATGGGTAATGTACAGGTAAGGACACTTGAGCTCATGTACGTTGAATTCATGATATTATCGCAGCTTCAAACATTGGCCCATCGCTAAGGATTAAAAATTGTTTAACAAGTCCCCCTCACTAATAAGGTACCTGAAAAACAATTGATATTGGATATTAAATGCTACAAATAGGAGGACTAAGAGAAAAAATATCCCAAAAGAGATTGCTAATTAAATTTTAAAAATTGCTATTCCTTTAAGGCATTGGATGACTCCTTGAACAATGTGTTATGGGAAAACAGAGGTTGCCAGATAAGTGGCAACAATTAGAATTCTAGCTCATTGTGCCCTGTTGTTAAAATGAAAGCTAACTCCAGCTAGATTTCTATCATGGTGTAATGAGCTAACACACATAAGCTTTCCCTTATAGTACCATGTTGATAGAAGGAAATATAACTCTAGCTAGATTTCCATCATGGTGTACTGTATTTGATGACAATGTGGTTGTGTTAGATGGAAACTACCTTATAAAAGCTAACAGACCTTAGGTTTACTCACCGTGCAATGTTTTAAGAACAAAAGTTAACTCCAGCTAGATTTCCATCATGGTGCATTGTGATTGATGACAATGTGGTTGTGCTAGATGAAAAACTATACTATGAAATCTTACACATTAGATTTCCCTCACCATGCAACTATTTAATGATGAAATCTAAGTCCAGCTAGATTTCCAAAATGACGCAATCTCTTTGATGACAATGTGGTTTTATTACATATAAAACTCCCTTATGAAAGTGAACACACATTAGGTTTCACTAATCGTACCATGTTGTTAAAATAAAAACTAACTCCTGCTAGATTTTCATCATGGTGTAATGAGCTAACACACATAAGCTTTCCCTTATAGTGCCATGTTGTTAGAAAGAAATCTAACTCAAACTAGATTTCCATCACAGTGTAATGTATTTGATAACAATGTGGTCGTGTTAGATGGAAAACCACCTTATGAAAGCTAGCATATATTAGTTTTACTCATTGTGCAATGTTTTAAGAACGAAAGCTAACTCAAGCTATATTTTCATCATAGTGCATTGTGATTGATGACAATATGGTTGTGCCAGATGTAAAACAACATTATGAATACTAACATACATTAGATGTCACTTACCGTGCAATGATTTAAGGACGAAATCTAACTCTAGCTAGATTTCCATCACGATGCAATGTGATCGATGACGATGTGGTTGTGTTAGATGGAAAACTACCTTATGAAAGCTAACACACATTAGATTTCACTCATTGTCCCATGTAGTTAGAAAAAATGTTAACTCCAGCTAGATTTCCATCATGGTACATTGTGATTGATGACAATGTGGTCATGCTAGATGGAAAAAAACCTGATGAAGGGTTACACACATTAGATTTAACTCACCGTGCAATGATTTAAATATTAAAGCTAACTCCAGCTAGATTTCCATCGCGGTGCAATGTGATTGATGACGATGTGGTTTTTTTGGAAATCTAACTCCAGCTAGATTTCCAAAACGACGCAATGTCCTTGATGACAATGTGGTTTTATTACATAGAAAACTCCCTTATGAAAGCGGACACACATTAGTTTTCACTAATCATGCCATGTTGTTAAAATAAAAGCTAACTCCAGCTAGATTTTCATCATGGTGTAATGAGCTAACACACATAAGCTTTCCCTTATAGTGCCATGTTGTTAGAAGGAAAGCTAACTCAAGCTAGATTTCCATCACGGTGTAATGTATTTGATAACAATGTGGCCATGTTAGATGGAAAATTACCTTATGAAAGCTAGCATACATTAGTTTTACTCATTGTGCAATGTTTTAAGAATGAAAGCTAACTCAAGCTATATTTTCATCATGTTGCATTGTGATTGATGACAATATGGTTGTGCTAGATGTAAAACTACATTATGAATACTAACACACATTAGATATCACTTACTATGCAATGATTTAAGGACGAAATCTAACTCTAGCTAGATTTCCATCACGGTGCAATGTGATCGATGAGGATGTGGTTGTGTTAGATGAAAAACTACCTTATGAAAGCTAACACACATTATATTTCACTCATTGTCCCATGTAGTTAGAAGAAAAGTTAACTCCAGTTAGATTTCCATCATGGTACATTGTGATTGATGACAATGTGGTTGTGTTAGATGAAAAATACCCGATGAAGGCTTACATACATTAGATTTCACTCACCGTGCAATGATTTAAATATTAAAGCTAACTCCAGCTAGATTTCCATCGCGGTGCAATGTGATTGATGACGATGTGGTTTTTTTGGAAATCTAACTACAACTAGATTTCCAAAACGAAGCAATGTCCTTGATGACAATGTGGTTTTATTACTTAGAAAACTCCCTTATGATAGTGGACACACATTAGTTTTCACTAATCCTGCCATATTGTTAAAATAAAAGCTAACTCCAGCTAGATTTCCATCATGGTGTAATGAGCTAACACACATAAGCTTTCCCTTATAGTGCCATGTTGTTAGAAGGAAAGCTAACTCAAGCTAGATTTCCATCACGGTGTAATGTATTTGATAACAATGTGGCCGTGTTAGATGGATAACTACCCTATGAAAGCTAGCATACATTAGTTTTACTCATTGTGCAATGTTTTAAGAATGAAAGCTAACTCAAGCTGGATTTTCATCATGGTGCATTGTGATTGATGACAATCTGGTTGTGCCAGATGTAAAACTACATTATGAATACTAACACACATTAGATGTCACTTACCGTGCAATGATTTAAGGACTAAATCTAACTCTAGATAGATTTCCATCACGATGCAATGTGATCAATGACGATGTGGTTGTGTTAGATGGAAAACTACCTTATGAAAGCTAACGCACATTAGATTTCACTCATTGTCCCATGTAGTTAGAAGAAAAGTTAACTCCAGCTAGATTTCCATCATGGTACAATGTGATTGATGACAATGTGGTTGTGCTAGATGGAAAAACACCCGATGAAGGCTTAAACACATTAGATTTCACTCACAATGCAATGATTTAAATATTAAAGCTAACTCAAGCTAGATTTCCATCATGGTGCAATGTGATTGATGACGATGTAGTTATTTTAGATGGAAAACTATCTTACAAAAGCTAACTCACATTAGCTTCCACTCATCATGCCATGTTAGTAGGAAAGTGACTTCAACTATATTTTCATCATGGTGCAATGAGCTAACACACATAATCTTTTACTCATCGTGCCATGTAGTTAAAAGGAAAGCTAACCCCAGCTAGATTTTCATAATGGTGAAATGAGCCAACACACATAAGCTTTTACTCATTGTGCCATCTTCTTAGATAGAAAACTACCTTATGAAGGTAACACACATTAACTTTCACTTATCGTGCCCTGTAGTTAGAAGGAAAACTAACTCCAGCTAGATTTTCATCATGGTGTAATGAGTTAACACACATGACTTTTACTCATCGTGCCATGTTATTAGAAGGAAAACTGACTCTAGCTAGATTTGCATCATGGTGTAATGCATTTGATGAAAATGTGCCTATTTTAGATGGAAAAATACTTTATGAAAACTAACACACATTAGCTTTCACTAACCATGCAATTTTTTAGGAACAAAACCTAACTCCAGCTAGATTTTCATCATGGTGCAATGCGACTGATGACAATGTGATTGTGTTATATGGAAACCTGCCTTATGAAAGATAACACAAATTAAATTTCACTTATCGTGCAATGGTTTAAGAACGAAAGCTAACTCCAGCTAGATTTCCATCATGGTGCAATGTGATTGATGACAATGTGGTTGTGCTAGATGGAAAACTACCCTATGAAACCTAACACACATTGTGTATTGTTTGAAGAATGAAAACTAACTCCATCTAGATATCCATCATGATGCAATGTGATTGATGACATTGTGGTTGTGTTAAATAGAAACTACTTTATAAAAAATAACACACATTTTCTTTCACTCATCATGCCAAGTTGTTAGAGCAAAAGCTAACTCCAACTTAATTTTTGTCATGGTCATGGAGTTAGCTTTTGCTCTAACAACTTGGCACGATGAGTGAAAGCAAATATCATGGAGTTATCTTTTGCTCTAACAATTTGACATGTATGTTCAGATAGAATCTCTTATTTGATGACAATGTGGTTGTGCTAGATGGAAAACTACCATAAGAAAGCTAACACATATTAACTTTCATTCGCCATGCAATTTTCTTATAGGGTAAACTAACTCGAAATAAATTTCCATAATGGTGCAATATATTTGATCATAATGTGGTTATGATGGATGAAAAATTACCTGATGTAAGCTAACATTATGATTAGCTATTATCATGAGCCATTTAATGATCATCATGATTAGCTATTATAATGACCTCCACAATTGTTTTTGTACATATACTTACAAATAGAATGATGCATGCATTTATAATATTTTTGAATTCATGTTTTTTTCAATAATTTGAAATTTTTTCCCAAAAACAATGGAGTTTGATGCGAGTAAAATTGCAAAAGAAGCGATTTCAAAAGGTTAGAGTTCTTTATCTTCTTCATATGTATGAATTGAGATGTTATAAA
>LPNX010137950.1:0-73607 GCA_001517045.1 Pseudotsuga menziesii
AGCACTATTTTCCATTTTGAAACTTCCATTCTGCAGCTCTCCAATATAGAGTCTGAAAATTGTTTGTACCTACAGGAGGAGGAAAATATGTTCATATAAGAGTGCTCTATTAGAATAGATAGCAAACCCTTTTTCCAACCCAGTTGAAAAGCAGACCTCAAGCATTTGAGGAACAGAAGAAATGGCTGAGGCAAAAAATATAAGGAACTGTAAATCCAGAAACTCTGAAATGAGATGAATAGTTTTCATGAGACATCCCTAGCTCACAACCATCATAAACATGAATGCTTGTATTACAAACATGGAAAACCAGAACTTACCTCCTGAAGGAGATGAATAAAGACCCTCTTACTGGCCTTCTGTAAGCGGACCGGCGCCTGTAAAAGCACACAAAGCAGCGATGCTTGCACAGATGCAACTCTTGTGAACGCATGGGGAATCCCCTTCCTAATCAGCCTCTTCAAGGCAATGGTATTAGCAAGGACAGAAAGTGAGAGCGAAGACACAGCAATCCCTTCAGAAAGTGAAGATATCTTGGGCTGCAAATACCAACCAGCCCCTTTACTGGCCTCCAGAGCCCACCAAACTCGACCCTGCTCTCGCACCCTCTCTCTCACCTCATTGAAGAGATTCGCATCATCAAGAGTCCCTTCAACAGTGAAGGAATACAGATCCAAAAACCTCACGGAATAGCAGTCCCTTCATTATTTTATCTCTGAAACGAATGAATACCCCTTTTCTCATCCAAAAAAGCAATCAGAAGATATATCAGGTATGTGTCCACCCTAAGGTCGAAGCCAGTGAGAAAATGGATGGTTCCCGCGCGCGCCATTATTTTAGTCAAGTCATTCAAATGGGTGCATATACCTATATTTCTTGTGAATTCACATTGAGATCGATTCACCTCCAAGCCCAATGTTCACCTAAAATAAAATACATGTATTCTCAATGAATTTAATAATAAAAAATGTGTGTTAAGGTTCCCCTACCAATATTGTCAAAGAGTAATAATGTGTTGCTTTCACTCACATTTATTGCCTTTCCTTGGCCTCATGCTACCCAAATTCATCTTCAAAGTGTTGATTGTATAATGGAAATTGTTGCTTGAATACTACTCAATAGAAAGAACATATTTGAAGAAATAAACAACATTCTTATGGATAAATATGGAGACCACATTTACAAGCCATTCCTTAGGTGATATTAGTTAGTTTATCTCATTTCCATTGGATTAATAAAGCATTTGTTCACTCTCTCTCCCTCGCCCAATTGTCATTTAAATTCATATTTTGAATGGCATGTTAGTTAGTATGCATGCATAAAGGTTAGGATGGTATATTAGTTAGTATGCATGCATAAAGGTTTGTATTCTTATCTTTTTCATTATTTATACATATCTCCTAATGATTGAGTGAGATTGACTTTTGGTACACACAAAGAAAATACATTAGTGACACAAATGATAATTTCCATACTAATATAAAGTTTACATAAAGTTTAACCAATTGATTTTTTTAAACATATAATATGTCATAACTTTGTCGGTTCCCTCACGGGTTTATAGGAGAAAACAACAATGAGCCAAGAAAGTAGAAACCATAGAAAAGAATAACAGTTTCACCAACTATAGAATAGAAACTATTAGAACCAAATTTATACATATTGCATTCCAATTAGGATTGGCATGAAACATCATTTGTCTATATAATAATCAGTTTTAAAGCTTAGTACAATAAGACCGTAAATAGATATTAAACCGGAGTTAATTTCAATTTATTTAACTACTATTACTAAAAAACCATAGTATGGCCAAGCCCACTATGTGATACACTTCCCCCACCAGGAGTATATATTTTTTTAACTAGCACTTGCAATTGATCATGCGCCGTCGCTTAAGCGACGCTTGCTAGGCTAGCCGTCGCTTAAGCGACGCTTATGAGCCTAGCCGTCGCTTAAGCGACGCGTATGACCATAATTTAAAAAAAAAATTGAACTTTGTGCTTGCTTGGTAGGTTGAAAAGAAAAAATCCACGCGCCGTCGGAAGTAACTGTCGCATTTTGCATCAAAATGTAGTAGTGCTTTTATCCCTATACCATGGCATGGGCATAAAGAAGAAACCTTTATATGTTAAATGATGGACATATTTCACTCATCTGTCAAATATTTCAATTGTATGGAATGTGTGGTTTTTTGGGGTGCTACACATGACCCATGAGACCTAGAGGAAACTATATGAACTTAGGCCCTAGAATTTAATCTAAAACCATGGACTAGTTGCAAAAAACAATCATGGTGTTATACATCCCAAAATTGCCACTATATCCCACTCATAAGTCCAAATTCCCTCTATAAAGCCTATGTGATGGACTCGGGCCCTACGCAAAGTTAGGGGTAATTCTTGGGTAATTATGGGTAAATTAAGGGTAACTAGGTCCATTCACTTTCCCTTGCCTATAAATGGATAATAATTCGATCTTGTTTGAAATATTTTTTCCTGTGAGTAGTATCAAATAAATCTTTTAAAAAAAAATGTGAATAGATACTTGAAAATATTTTAGGAACAATACCTATAAATTGTAACTTGGAAGTATCATAAGTGTACAAAGTGGGATTGGGAGCCTCCCATAACGAAACAATGTTTCCATTCCTTTGTCAGTCATGATTCTAAACCCATTCCTTTGTCATTCACAAGTGTTAAAAACTAGCTCTATATCAAAATAACAAAAGCAATTTCATGTTTAAGAAAAAACACGGGAGAGTTTCATTAAAATTTGTTTTTAGATTATGATCAAATGTGTGAAAATTTAAGGATCACTTATTACTAAAATTAGTAGCTCCAAGTATCTTATAGCTAGAGGAGAGCACTTTCAAATTGTCTAGAGAAATGGGCATCTAAATTCAGCACATGCTTCTAAATTCTTAGGCTAAAATGCCATAGGTGATGCTTGGTAAATTCAGTAGATGATAAATTCTTGGTGGTAGGGAACCCTTGAAGATGATAAATGATGACCTAGGTAGCTAGGGAGGAAATAATGTTTACTTATTATATGTGGATAAAAGGATCAAGGAAAAACTCAATAGGGTGATCTAGAATAATAGGTAGACTTAGGTTGAATCCAAATTTATCCTTCAATGAGGGATGGAATTGCCAATTAGTATGGTACCTATATCTAGAATTAAAGAATAAATCTAAATCAAATTCTTTAGAATCGTCAATACCTTGGGAGAAAAATAAAATGAGGAAATAAACCATAGAGATGAATGGGATGACAACCTTTAACAATAATTAGTAGAGTGACATTTAGGATGAGGGATTCTTAAAGTTGAAAAGTGTACCTTTGAAGGAGACGACTTTCTCAAGTCATGATCCAAAATATAGACTATATGGGCAATGGATGGGTCCAAAATATAGACAGTGAGAATATACCTTTTCACTAACATAAAATGGAATTAGCATTGCCATTAACTATGGGACAACCCCCTTAATGTTAAACATGTGCAACTCGAGGAGAATGGAAATAGGAACTATGATGGTTGAGTAGTAGCTTAGAGGAAACATAAGGTGGTGCCACTAAGAAACTGAAGCGAAGGTCCCTTGCTTCATTAAACGCACTCATGAGACAAATAACCATGAGAAGAAATGGAATCAACAAAGGATAAGGATTGAGATTGTGGCAATGGTAAAATAGTAATATTGCAAATGACCTTGATACTAAAAAATGAAAAGACAACATAAAGAAAATATATAAATTAGAATTGAATGTAAGAGGAGGAGGAGGATGTAAAAGAAGTGTACACGGAGTTATTATCCTTTCATTATAATGAAACATTTATAATTTCCCTTTCAAGTTAGCAACTGGTGAATCTGCACCAAAACATGATAAATGGAAATGAGAGGATATAAATGTTCAAGGATTGTCAAGTTCCTATAAGAAATGATCATGAATAGACACAAATCCCATAAAGTTGACAAATCTAAGTTGGGACGAGGTTAGAAACTTGTCAATGATAACTTGAAGGAGAAAAGAGAGCAATTAATTAACCCAAGACAAACAACCTCACTTAAGGAGACATTTCTTCAAGCACCTAGGCCTTTCAAATGAAAATTATCTAGTGCGGCATAAGGGGAAATAATGCACCTAAGAAACAAATAATTTTGAAGAAAAAAATAAGAGTAGAAAAACTAGACTTAGTGTTTATTCAATAAACAAAATGCAAAATGTCTAACATGTATAAATTCACCAAAATGATATGGGGATTATGTGATTGCTCGACTAGAGGATTGAGAGGATTTTGAAGAGTTGTGGAAATGATGTAGGATCCCATAAACATGGATCTATAAAACCAAATTACCACCTAGTGATAGATGACTAGCGATTTATACTTTATACTCAAGGGTAAAGGGAAATATAACTAATGTATTTGGGTTCATTGATCCATTACAAATTCTACATTAATGTTTGGAAAACATAAGTAGGATTAAGGTCCTCCCCAATTAGGAACATTGAATCATTAGAAAATATGGCCTAACCACAAAAAAGTCCCTCGTTGAAAAGAAAGGAAGAGTGAAAAGGTTTGATGTGGCAAGCTAGATTCTCTGGGACCTTTTAGAGCATTGATAATTTGTGGATGTATTTCCAAATAATGTCATATTCACTTGGAACAATTGTTTTGGAGGGTTGATTATAATATGCTCATCACATGGCTTATAAAATATCTCAATGAGACACCATTTTGTGGAATATAATTCTTATGAAATATTCCCATAATGGTAGGATGGAAAAATCTCAATAATGTTTGATAACATGATTGATAATAATGTTGTCTCGTGGAATGTTGTGATGTGGGATTGCATATAAAATGGGAGAATCAAAGAGGCTTGCAAATTTTTTAAAGGAGTGCTATAATGGAGATATGCATTGCTTCAAGCATGGAGATATGTTCTCATTGGTCTTGTTATTTCTTTGTGTGGAACTAATATGGAGTGGATTTGACATACTAGTTACAATTACAGACAAAAATTTCCAAACAGTGAGGGAATTCCATCATGGTACCTGTTAAGATTATCATCGTAGTTTGGACATTGACATGACTAGTGAAAAATTTGAGGGAGTAAAATAATTTAATATGTGATTAATGTGTCAAGGAAAAGGGACAAATACAAGGAAAAAGATGGCCATTTAGAAGGTGGGAGGACACATTAATTAAACCCAAAACCTCACACATCCAAATATTCCATGTAAGTAAGGATAATTCTTCTGCATCAACCTTACCTTAGGCCATTTTGTCTCTAGGGATCATGTGACATTAATAGGCATATGTCCACCATACAATCTCTATAAAGGGACTATTTATCATGTAAGTGGAATATAGTGTTCATTTCAAGTTTAGCACATTAAGGATGGATCTCATGTCCTATTCCGTGTTCTAGGGTAAGCATATAAAGTCCTAGGCCATAAAATTTTCCTCAAGGTATTAGGGCCCATAGATGGGGCTATAGTCCATAACACCATCTCTATGTTGGAAATATTTGTATTAGAATCAAGAAATGGCCATTTCAAGATCTATGTGACCAAAAATGGTTATCATTAATTGGGCCATATTATCAAGTCAAAACATAATGTCTAAGTGTAAGGGCCTTATGGGTCATGTGTGATGCCCTAGATCACCTCAAAGGATTCATATACTACATAGGTAATATTTATCCAATTGTAATGTCCTAATTCTGGTGTGTAGACCTGAAAGGCTTTAATTCTGTAATTTTACTTAAATAATTTTGAAATTTAATTGGTACACACAAAGCCTTCTCGGATTGGGCAAAACAAGGGTTTCTTCTAAGATATTTTGTAGAGTACAAGAGTGATCAGTGGTAATAAAACAAATATATTTCAGACATGTAATTTCCTCTCCCCTAACACATTTAGATCTGGTGCCATTCAGGTTTCAGAATCCGCACCGCGGAAACCTACTACCATGCTTCTGGGCAGCCAAACCGTGAAACTAAGGAGAGTAGTTCGGTCTGTTTCAACCAGAGGATTTAGAAAACTTGCAGAGGTTTGTTACATCCTTAATTTAACATAAAAAATGTATTTAGATAGTTTTCTAAGGTTCTGGAAATTTTGAGGTGTTTTGGGTGAATTTGGGGATTTCTGGCAATTTTGGTCAAGAGAAACCCTACGCAGAGGAGGATGAAAAAGGGTGGTACAAACCAAAAAAAAAATGGTTCTGGAGATTTATATGGGAAGGTATGCCTATTAATAACCTAAAAAAACTTACAAATCTCATTTTGAGTTTACAGAGCCTATTTTGCATCAATTTCAGTCAAACTAATAATCTAGCTAGGGTCTTAAAAAAACTATTAAATCAGCTTAAATCCAATTCTGTGAAACCTGAGATTTATAAAAGAGTTAAATATGATCTCTATGAACATTAATAATTATTTCAATCCCTTCCCCATCATGAAATATTCATTACAACACTCATATTCACTCAATCCCCCCATACACTGATAAAATAGGATTTTTTTATGAAACTGATATAATATTCTTCAGGGTCTGAGATATATCGACCTGATAAATGTGATGTTTATAATATATTGACACTAAAGAACAGAAATAACATTATTTAATGACCATTACAAAGAGGCTTCCAAAATTAAGGGTGGGAGACCCAAATCATGACCAGCAAGGAGTTATGAGCATAAGTGAAGCATGGGCTTCACTGGAGCTCATCTTAAACTTGATGGAGGCTGTAATATACTTCTGGAATAAGCTTCACTATCTAAAATTAGCACTCCATAGACCTGCAATAGATATAAAGGGAGATGGAAGATAAGGGAGGAGGGGTTTGGGGATCATCACCCAATGGTCTAAGGCACAACACTCAATGAGTATGCTCACTTAGCATAACCACAGTATCAAATCATCCAAATTGACTCAATGGGATCGAATTCACCTTTTATATAATTCTGGATGACTTGCTTAGTAAGTTGAGGCCAATGGTGACTTGTCCGAGCAAGTCAACCCCATGGGTGACCTAACCCTAGCCACAAAAGTGCCCCCTTCATGACCAGCAAGGAGTTATGAGCATAAGTGAAGCATGGGCTTCACTGGAGCTCATCTTAAACTTGATGGAGGCTGTAATATACTTCTGGAATAAGCTTCACTATCTGAAATTAGCACTCCATAGACCTGCAATAGATATAAAGGGAGATGGAAGATAAGGGAGGAGGGGTTTGGGGATCATCACCCAATGGTCTAAGGCACAACACTTAATGAGTATGCTCACTTAGCATAACCACAGTATCAAATCATCCAAATTGAATCAATGGGATCGAATTCACCTTTTATATAATTCTGGATGACTTGCTTAGTAAGTTGAGGCCAATGGTGACTTGTCCGAGCAAGTCAACCCCATGGGTGACCTAACCCTAGCCACAAAAGTGCCCCCTTTAGGAAATTAGGCAAGTAGGACCATGTGGAATTGTTTCCAAGTCCAAATCATCCTTCACAATTAGAAACTATGCCCTCCCTTAGTCAAAATATGCCTCTTTTGAGTTATGACAGCTTTCTAATTTTCCTGGGTCATAAGGAAACTTTTTTTTCCTTCAAAAACTTTCCTGCTTTTCTCTTACAACTTTTCTGAGATCCATAAGAGGAAACTATGCCCTCCCCTTTGAAATACTTTCCTGCTTTTACCTCTGTCTGCTTTTCACTGCTTTTAGGCAACCTCCATTTATTCTCCTATTTGCTTTTGTCATGGACTTTCTTATTTTTACCAAGGCAAGTTGACTATCTTTCTCCATTGTGCCCTCCTAACATGGAAGCCTTAATTCCACATCATTATTGTGCATAATAAATAAAATTGTTGAGATAAAATTAAATACATGCCTTAAAACAATTATTAGCAAAATTTATCCTATGAGGAATAATTAATATGAATTTTGAGCCCCTAGGAACTTAGCATGGTCAACACTTTTTAATGGTCAATTTGAGGGGACATGACATTCCTCCCCTCCCAAATCTTCTTTTCCTCAAGCAGAAGCACTCCAGAGTGCTGCAAATTTGTTCATCATGTAGGATAAATGGAGCGTGAATCCATTTTGCAAAAAGGTTGACTTTCTCCATCAATCCATCCTGTAAAGTTTCTCCAAAACAAGCAATTCTAGGGTCCCACTGCTTGTATTGCACCCCATTCAATGATAATGCCTTCCCACACAACTTATCATATGAATTTATTCCTAGATCCCATTTCCTCAATTGTAAGTATCCAAACATTAGAATCCACCACACAAATTTATCATCACAGGAAATGACATTCATGCTGTGGAAATCATACCACTGCACTGAACACTGGAAATTCTCAATGAAAATTTGGAAATCTGTCAGACTTCCCCACCCAACATAAAGTTCCTTATGTGCTTGATGCACATCAGCATTGAATCTCACAATTATGTTTCTGCAAATACATAGGTGTGAGTCCCATGTCCAACCCCAATGAGTATAGGCATCATTCAAGAAACAAGGATTCCTAAACTTCTCACAATAAGATGATGCATCACAATTATCTCCACAAATGCAAGGAGGAAAAATAAATAAGTGTCCCATCATCCAATCTGAGAGGGTATTGACACTCCAACCAAAATTTCCATATGAACACTTCCAATGGCTGAACTCTTTGCCACTGGGCATAGGGTACAAGAATCCATCCAACTGTGTGTATTTCCTCCACCAAGACCACTTGATGCAATATGTTTTTTCTCATCAATTCCTCTTGACAGTTTGATTGCTCAGCTGCCTTCCACTGCTCATGAGCAGAAATTTTTCTGCAAGAAGACTCCATGTGTGACATGTAATCTTCCACCCAATCCACATGTGGTTGAATGGAAGCAAGTGACAGCAATATGTTCCTATGTGGCTGATGTGAGGGTGATGGTGCATTCCACAAGTCATCATGAACACCTAGGAAAGCCTCTATCTCTTCATGTTGCATCACCAAGGAAAATTCCTTCTCCCAAATTTAATTCTCTCTTGATGAGGCTGAAATAGAAGTATGGGTAGAACTATGAATCATATCTCTGCAGTACTTATCCACCCAACTTATGGCTTCCCCGTCTTCATCCTCATATGAATCTCCCATGGGGAAGAGATTCTTTTCAGGAAACAATTCCAATTTTTTCTGGAAAAGACCAAGTGCTTGGTTCTCATCAAACTTGTCTGTACAGTCCTCAAGCACAAAAAAATCAGAATGCGCCACATGTGCATGTGTATGGAATGTATCCAATTGCTGCAAATTAAATCCTTGTGGCTGCCCACATGCCAAGGCAATGTCGGTCACAACAAAAAATTTATTGCAGAAATTAAATTCTTCATCTCCCACCTTCTTCACTTTAAAGGTGTCTCTATCCACCCAATCAATGGATGAATAAGGAATTTTATTTTCTGATCCATAATTAATGTGATTAGCCATCTTTATGGTAGAGAATAACACTTCATCCTTCCTCTCAACCTCAATGAGTGCTTGGATAATATTCTCTTCCTCGTAGATTTTTACAAACACCTGCAAATCTAAGAGCATCTCATGACCCACCATCTCATGAGATTCCTCCCTCTGTTCAAGAATGAAATAATCCTTGTGAATATGGCTGAATGGTGTGTAGGAGGGTAGGTAATACCTTTTCAACTTCTCATGAAGTCTCTCTACCTCCATCTTGGATTCTTGGAGTGCACATTGAGTGCTCTTCAAGGAATCTTGGGTGGTCAATAAATATTGTGTGAGCTTGCAAATTTCTTCTCCATCCTTCAAGGATGCTCCATGCAACACATCAGCAACCTCAATCAAATCAAATCTATCAGAAAGAAATTTTAAGAACTCTCCTTTTATTGTAGACAATGCCTTCTACATCTCCTCCTTGGATTCAAGAGAAGATTGATCTTCCAATGAAGTAGCTATCCAACACTGGTGTGCCACTGAAGAATGTGTGTCTTGGAGAAGGTGTAAAGCCTTTTGAATATATTTTTTCATCCATTTTCAAAGGCCAAGGAAATTAGTGGGGATCTTGAGGAAAATCACCTCGTTCTTCTTTCCTGTAATTTTCTTGCTGTGACTTGTACTTCTCTTTATGAATCTTTCTTTCTTCTTTCCCACCTGCAATACTAGATGGCTCATAGATATCCACAATGGTGATAGTGGGATTGGGATTCTCAATGATTTAAAGCCTCTCCTATGATGTGGATGTAACTTCATCATGCTGCAAGAGAGTCTAAAATTCATAACGTTTTGCATCCCTTTGCACCAGATTTTTCTCCTTCAGATTTGCTAGTTCACACCTAGCTGGTGGGGGCTTGTATTCCACTTGATTGGGAAATTCAAATAATGAATTCAGATCTGATATTTCCTCTTGTTTTGGATCTGATCCAAAATATTCCTTCACCATATTATCATCATTGACAATATCACCCTTCTTCGCACTGATTGTGTGATCACCAACAGGGAAAATAGGACTGAATTTATCTCACTCGCAATTGGCCTTCCTTTTGTAGTCCTCAAATGCAAGTGAAGACTTTTTATCTTTACATGGATCAGATGGTTGCAGGTGTACAGGGCTACTACAAAAATCATAACTTTTATTATCCATTTTCTTAACATTACCATCTTCCTGTATGGATACTATGGTGGCCTGCTCTTCCACCAAAATTTTTGCCTCACACCCAAGCGGTGTGGCCTTGTTTTCATCTTCATTATGTGGCTCAAAAGGTGACTGTATATCTGATTTTTGTACCTCTTTTGGATCTGATCCAAAATATGTCTCACCACCCATACATGAGCTAGAACCTTGAGCAGTGATCCGGAGATCACCCACCAAGAAACTTGAATTGCATTCCTCTTCAACCTCTTCTCTTATGCAACCACCTTGTGTTGATTTATACTTCACCTCTTGGATCTCTATCTCCACTTTGTTTCTCTTATTATTCAAGGAAATTAAATATACTTCATATTTAGTGGTACTCATGTCACAATATTTAGAATATCTATTTGAAGAAAAACCAAACAAACTCTTAAATCTCGAACATGTCGATGGCTTGGAGGAATATTCACCTTTGGTTCTGTCTTCTTCTTCTTTTATTAGAGAGTTGGAACAACTTGGTTCCTCTCTATATAGATTTATACTCTTGAAATAATGCCCATAATCATGCTTGGTCCATAATCCATACTT
Organism: Pseudotsuga menziesii; assembly: GCA_001517045.1. Classification (NCBI taxonomy): domain Eukaryota; kingdom Viridiplantae; phylum Streptophyta; class Pinopsida; order Pinales; family Pinaceae; genus Pseudotsuga; species Pseudotsuga menziesii. The sequence continues at coordinate 11,217 of LPNX010137950.1, forward strand.
GAAATAAATATAATATCTAAAAGAAAGGTTTGCACAAATATTCCTACCCAAATCTAGATAGTCCTCGTAGCAGTGAGACATGTTCTCACATGCTTCAATAATCTCTGTCAAGTTTTTCTTAACCATTGGAGAATAAGATCTGATATCTTCCCCTTCTAATGTCCAATAGTTTTCATCATATTCATTTTTTTGGTAGGCCTCCATCAACATAGAATATTTTTTCTTCTTCATATCTTCTGTAGTATTCTTCATACTACTCATCATAGTCATCCCCATTGTATGACATGGCTGCAAATTTCTTCAATGAGAGATTTGTTTCTATAAAATGATCCAAATAAAGAGCTATAATACCACTGTAATGTCCTAAGTCTGGTGTGCAGACCTGAACACTTTAATTCTATAATTTTACTTAAATAATTCTGAAATTTAATTGGTTCACACGGAACCTTCTCGGATTGGGCAAAACAAGGGTTTCTTCTAGGATATTTTGTAGAGGACAAGAATGATCAGTGGAAAGAAAACAAAGATATTTAAGACATGTAATTTTATCTCCCCTAACACATTTATATCTGGTTCCATTTAGGTTTCATAATCCGCACCAAGAAAACCTACTACCACGCTTCTGGGCAGCCAAACCGTGAAACTAAGGAGAGTAGTTCGATCAGTTTAAACCAGAGGATTTGGGAAAGTTGAATAGGTTTTTTACCACCTTAATTTAACATAAAAATGGTATTTATATATTTTTCTGAGTTTCTGGAAAGTTTGAGGTGTTTTCGGTGAATTTGGGGATTTCTGGCAATTTTGGTCAAGAGAAACCCTATGTAGAGGAGGATGAAAAAGGGTGGTATGAACCAAAAAAAAAATTGTTCTAGAGATTGAATATGGGAATTTAGTCCTTTTAATAACCTACAGGAACTGAAAGAGCTCAATTTGAGTTTATAGAGCCTATTTTGCATCAATTTCAGTAAAACTAGTTATCAAAAACTAGTAATCTAGCTAGGGTCCTAAAAAACTATTAAATCAGCTTAAATACAATTCTGTGAAACTTGAGAATTATAAAATATTATCTCTATTAACATTAATACTTATTCCAATCCCTTCCCCATCATTAAATGTTCATTACAACACTCATATTCACTCAATCCCCCTATACACTGATAAAATAGGATCCTTCTATGAAACTGAGATAATATTCTTCAGGGTCTGAGATATATTGACCTAATAAATGTAATGTTTAGAATATATTGACACTATAGAATAGTAATAACATTATTGACTGACCATTACAAAGATGCTTCCAAAATTAAGGGGCAGGAGGCCCAAATCAAGACTAACAAGGGGTTGTGAGCATAAGTGAAGCATGGGATTCACTAGAGATTGACCTGAAATTGATGGAGGCTTTAATATACTTCTAGAATAAGCTTCACTAGCTGAAATTAGCACTCCATATACCTGCAATATATAGAAATGGAGATGTAAGATAAGGGAGGATGGGTTTTGGGGATCATCACCCTATGGTCTGAGTCACAACACTCAGAGAGTATGCTTACATAGCATAACCACAATATCAGATCATCCAAACTGAATCATTGGGATCGAATTCACCTTTTATAGAATTCTGGATGACTTGCTTAGTAAGTTGAGGCCAATGGTGACCTATGAGAGCAAGTCAACCCCATGGGTGACCTAACCCTAGCCACAAAAGCGCCCCCTTTAGGAAATTAGGCAAGTAGGACCATGTGGAATTGTTTCCAAGACCAAATCATCCTTCACAATTAGAAACTGTGCCCTCCCTTAGTCAAAAGATGCCTCTTTTGAGTTATGATAGCTTTCTGCTTTTCTTGGGTCATAAGGAAACTTTTTCTTTCCTTCAAAATCTTTCCTGCTTTTCTCTTACATCTTTTCTGAGATCCATGAGAGGAAACTGTGCCCTCCCCTTTTGAAAGACTTTCCTGCTTTTACCTCTATCTGCTTTTTACTGCGTTTAGGCAACTTCCATTTATTCTCTTGTTTGCTTTTGTCATGGAATTTCTTATTTTTACCAAGGCAAGTTGATTAGCTTTCCCCATTGTGCCCTCCTGACATGGAATCCTTAATTCCACATCATTATTGTCCATAATAAACAAAATTGCTGAGATAAAATTAAATACATGCCTTAAAACAATTATTAGCAAAATTTATCCTATGAGGAATAATTAATATCAATTTTGAACCCATAGGAACTTAGCATGGTCAACACTTTTTATTGGTCAATTTGAGGGGACATGACACCAATAAGTAAGATATATTTTCCATTTTGAGGTTTGGCACACCAAGTATGGATTTTAGTCCCTAGGCCATGGACCAAGGTTTTTGGGTACAAGGCCATATGAATTATCTTGGGGATGATGGCCCATAAATGGATTCCTAGATTATAAAACAAGGCCTACATAGGGAATCTTATCCTATATGCGAGATTTTTTTATCATTTTGAGGAAGGTCATGCAAGGGATGATTTCCAAGGCTCATGTTATGATATAAGGGTAAATAAGGGTCTTAAGTCATAACATTTTTCTCTAAGCTCATGGTCCATTTTCAAGCCCTCAAACCGCCACACATACCCTCCATAGGGAATCATTAGCCTACCATTGAGATATGATAGAAATTTTCATCTTTCTAACACTATACATTTTTCTTAATGCATATGTCATTGTTCAATGCTAAAATCCCTAGGCATACACTATAACATTCATATATGGGTCCTATGATCTATTTTTGGGGTCGTAAACCACCACATAGACCTTACAAATGGAATCTTCATCATGCCAACAAGATATGGTCCTATAATGGGGATGTAACTTCTTAGTGTCCAAGCCAAGGTTGATACAAAAACACAAGTTATTGTCCCATAAAATTTGTCTTTGGATAGCATGGTCCATACTATTGATCCTAGAGTTGTTATTACTTTTGGTGGTTAAATTACTCATTTAAACACATGTTTTACTATATTTTGTTTATTTTATGTCACACGGATCATTATTCATCCTCAGGTATGAATGTATTTAAGGTTTATATAAAATATTTTTATTATTATCATTTTTATGGTTTTATTAAATAAAAATGACATTATTAAAGTGCATTTGACATATTAACTGATTTATATATTTGTTTGCAGACTTTATAATATTTTTGGGATAAATTAATAAATAGAATGCATTTAGCCTGCCTTTCGCACAGCATGTCCAACTCGACATCTAGCTTTCCATCTATCCCGTTGCGTGAAACTCACTAGTGGTTTGCCAGATGTTGAAATGTGTTGTTGTAGACTGCAGTCTTGAAGCGTGCCAGCAAACATACACTTAGTTCACCCTAGATCGACGCCCAGCATATCTAGCTCGCAGCCCAGCTTTCCATTCAACTCTCCGTCCAGATTTCCTATCATACTGCGCACTACTGAGAATTAATTCTAGGCATTTAAAACATGAAACAACCTGCAAACGAATTGTTATCCATGAGTCCAGGTGATGAAGTTGTGTTCTAGATACTTCGCTAGCCTGCATTCTCTTTCATTCGCCATCACATCAACAATCCACAAGTTGGATTGATGCATTTAACCCATGATCTAGAATATTCTCCACCACGCTCTCCTCTGTTCGCTATCATCCCACCTACTGTGCTAAAGAAGGAACCCGTGCACCACATCTGAAGATCGTTCACGCTGAAGAGAAGCCTGTATGTTCGCTGCCCAGTAAAAAGATCAAAACCGCATTGAAGAAGGATGGTTTCCTACGTGTTGGCCTCTAATCTATTTTGTGCCATTATTATAGACTAAATTTAGAGAGCAGTCGACCACTAAAGGGTCGAATTGCTCATCTCTGTAAATTATTATATATAGCAGCCTCTGTGAGAGAGTTGAGTTAGCCAGAAGAGTTAGGTTAGCCAAGAAGAATTAGTTCATGCTTTGATTTGTTCTTAAGCACTCTATTTATGTTCCATCTTTTGAATAAAGAGTTGTATACGTTGCTGTTGAGTATTGCGTTTGAGTAGAAGTTAGCCAGCCATCACCCCTGATTGATGAGAGGGCATTTTATCAACCAGAGGTTTCTTTTCTTGTTTATTTCTTTCATTTTCTCTGTTGTAACTAGTTTAATTCACAGTCTGTTTTATTATTTTTGTAATGCAATTTTATTTCTGGATTAGATAGCTAACTGCGCATAGTTTGTTTCTATTTTTGCTTTCAGTCATTTTATTTTCAATCTATTGCTTGGTTTATTTGCAAGTTACATAGAATAGATTGATGTTTATCAAATCAAGTATATTTAATTCTCTCTATTTCATTTCTATTTTAATTATCAGTTTATGCAATTTACATTTCAGATTATTAATATGCAATGGTTTCTTTATGCTTATGAATTTTTTTAAGTCTATTTTATTGTCATATTTGCTTAATAAGTAGGTTTATTTATTTCCCCTAGGCATTAGAATTACATTTTAATGACTTGAGCTAAAGATTAGCTCATTTCGATTAGTTTTTACCATTTTAACTGTGCAGACTGTCATTCGGACAGCCTATTCAGTCTATTATTCAGCCACCCTTTTCAGACCCATAGTTCAGTCTGTTATTCATCCCTTAGTTATGATTTTAGTGTTTTTTATGTATTTTGAGATTGTTTTTAGTTTTGTTTTGTTGATTTTTGAATCATGCTTTGACTGTAATATTTAGATGATAGTTTTGTTTAACATTAAAGTTAAATTTTAATTGTTTTAGGTTATTTATTAAGGTTTTATTATTTTTCTTATTCCTTTTCGCTTTGAATATGTGTTAAGTTGTCTTGTGTTTTTGTTTCTTGAATATTATTGCTGATTTGTTTTACTGTTGTATTGTTTTGTGTTTATGCTTTTTAAATTGATTAGTTTGCATGTGAGGTTTAGTGTTACATGTTTTCTCTTTAGTATGTTTTTAGTTTGTCTCTTTTATGTTGTGTTATTGTTGAAAGAACTTGTAGGATAGAACCTAGAGATGATTCTTTTATCAAGTTTTCTACTTGCTTCTTTTATCAAGTTTTATTTATTAAGTTTTTTGCTTGCTTTTCTTATTAAGTTTTCTAGTTTCTTATAAGTTAAGTCTTCCTTGCACTCTAGTTTTCCATTTGAATAGTTAATTGATGATTGTATTTTAGTTTAATGTTTATTATCAATTATTTAGTTTACTATTCTGTCTCAGTTTAATTACTTTAATAATTGCATTTTTAGGAGTTTGACTCAATTTTTCATTTTGAAAGATCTTTAGATCTTTTGTTTGTTAAAATATTTACACGACACCTGCCTTCGCATATATTTTGTGTCAAATCTAAGCTTACCAACCTCGGTCTTTAATTAAAGAATAGGTGGATTAATTTAGACATTATAATACACCCAACACTTTTGGCATCGTTGCCGGGGAGTTGTTCTATAAGGTAGAGTAGAATTCTTTATGAAGTTTAGGAATAGGTTGGTCGCGGGGGAGCAGTAAGACGAGAGGTAAGAACCTGTGCATTTGTTATAACAGGTGCCCCCAAATCCAACAACAGTAGTAGCATAGGTTTTCTTTAGTTTAAAGGTATTTCATGAGTAGAATTAGAGACTCTCAGGGTAGATTTGTTAAGACCAAAAAAGTTGTTAAAGTCCCTACTAAATACCGTAGGGGACATAATTCCCCAACTACTAACTCACCAGAAAGGTATCGAAAGACACCTATGGGAGACTCTTATAGAATATATTACTAGAGAATCCATAGAAGGAGAAGGAACCTTGGCAGAAGGTCCTAAGCACCCCATTCCTGAGGAAGTTCAAGTGGATCATCCATTAGAAAGCTCTAGCCCTCCACTAGTTTCGTATCCAATTAACATAACGTTTCCAGTAGTAGGAGATCCAAATTTCATTGACGTTGTTGATCCTTCTCAAGTAAAATCACTCTTTGGAACCTCAGTAGATCTAGTCATCTCGCAAATTGAAACTTCTAGAGTATAACCTACTATCCCTCTAGGATTCAATAAAAAAACGGTTGATCAGAGGAATATCTGTCCTGAAAAAGAATGTTGGGATGCTCCATTATCACATCTAAAGGAGCCTCCTAAGTATATTTACATTAAGAATATAGCTTATATGGAGAGAAGGGGAGAAAACGAAGATCATGCTGAAGTTAGAAATGAAGAAGGAGAAGGGGAAAACTGAACTGAGGCTACCTTTGGGCTCCCTATATTAGATACAATGCAGGATGTAACTATGAAAAACATCCCTCCTTCCTCTTTACCTAATTTCTATGGAACAATTAATGAGAACCCAGAAACATTCCTGTTCAAGTTCGATATCCTTTGTAGGAGCTATAATTATCTAAAAGATGCTTACAAACTAAAACTCTTTCCCACTACACTAAAAGATTCCGCCTTAATATGGTTCATGGGATTAGGAGAATTCACTATTAGGACTTGGGATGATATGAAAACTTCATTCTTGTGAAAATAGCAAGAATACTGCAACCCTAAGGACTCTCGACATGATATATTCAAGATACACCAGCTTGAATATGAGACCCTGGAGGATTATCTCAAAAGGTTCATTTATACATTACATAAGTCTAAATATAATGACCTACGAGAAGATGCAGTATGTTCACTTTTCCTTAAGTGGATCTTTGAGGAGTTGTTAGAAATTCTTAATATCATAGAAACTAGCGATATTTCTCATAAAACATTTGCATAGATTGGTGACATGTGTAAAAATTATTCTAGGAGTAGGGGAAAGTTGCGAAAAAAATTTGAGAGCCCAACCCTAATAATAAACCAACTCAATCTCTTAACAGCATTGAGTTGCAAACTCTTCCATCATACCTTATTTCGACTGTACATGTACATGGAATTCAATTACGATCAGGAAGAGTTGTGAATAATAAACCCAAGTCATCAGTCATCATTCAAGAACCAAATGAAGAAGAAGAAGATTCAATTGACCTATGAATGATGTTATTTTGGAGGATGTGAGCATTCCAAAGGTTCTAGTACACACCATCCTCCACAAGAAACTATTCAGGAGCAAATAATTCCTCCATTTCTAGAGAGACTCGTAATAGAAAAATATGTAGTTCATTCAGAGTATAACATTTTGAATGAATTAAAGAACATTTGTATTAAAATCCCTCTATTACAAGATATCAAAGATATAGTGGTATATAGTAAGGTAATAAGGATATATGTATTAAACACCTAGGAAAGAAGCAAAAGGACCCTCTTATCATTCATGTTATAGGAGAGATGTCTAAATGTATGACAGGCCAGTCCCGAATTGCAAAATATACAAACCCAGGAGCCCTAGTAGTGACTGTCATTATAAACAACATCGCCATAGAGAATAAATTAATCGATTTAGGATCCTCTATTAACATGATGACCACCATGGTTTTAGAATTTTTACAGTTAGGACAATTTCTCCAACCTACTCCTTCCATCCTGGAACTAGTAGACCACACTACGCTAAAACCTGTTGGAGTCCTGGATGACATTGTTGTATTAGTAGCTTCATGGGAATACCCTGTCAACTTTATGGTCGTAGAGTGAAAGAATCCTTCTAAAGGACATCCTATTATATTGGTAAGACCATGGTTAGCTAATGTAAATTCTTTTATAGGATGCAGGGATGGAGAGATGACGATTTCAAATGGGTTGTCCACACAAAGACTTATTTTATGCCCCCCAGCACAACAAATAACTGAAACTCATGGTTGTTAATGTGTTCTTTTGGGGATAAATACTTTGATGATCTCTCCTTTCCTAGTGATTTCTCTTGGGAACTTTAGGAGCAGACCACTGAGAATGTATTAAACTAGTTTGTTTCCTCGGAAACCTGTACAGATTTCCCTCAGTCCTTTTCTCAACTCGATCAAATTTTTGGAGATGAGTTTCAAGAGAATACGACTCTCTCAATGTTTATAGAAACACCTTGTGTCTTCATAATTGAAGAGCATATAGGACCATATACCATACCTTGTGAGGTTGGCCCTAAAAAATTTCTACATATAAACGCGAGACTAAGTGAAAACCAACAAGCACAGCTGCTTCAATTTCTTAAGAAACAAGATGGAGCATTTGCATGGGAATACATCGATAAGAGGGGTACACACCCCAATACCTATATTCACCATATTTATATGGATCGAAGCATATCACCTGTAAGGAAGCCACAGAGGAGGATGAATCCTGCTCTAAAGGACATAGTAAAAGAAGAATTACAAAAACTCCTCACTGCTGGTTTCATCTATCCTATATTCGATAGTAAATGGGTATCTCGTTTAGTAGTATTCCCAAAAAAAGTTACAAGGAAATTGTGTATTTGTGTTGATTTGAGAGAGCTAAACAAAGCTACACTTAAAGACTACTTTCCTTTACCCTTTATTGATCAAGTATTAGATACTATGTCAGGTAAATAGTATTTTTTTTTTATTAACGAGTATAGTGGTTACAACCAGATTTTAATAGCACCAAAAGTTCAAGACAAAACCACTTTTACATGCCCTTGGGGAACATATGCTTATCGATTTTTCCCATTTGGCTTATGTAATGTACCTGCCACTTTCCAGCGAGCAGTCTTAGGAATGTTTTTCGATCTTATACATGACTATGTGGAGATATACATGGATGAATTTACAGCCTATGGTAATACTTTTCAAGAATCCATTGACAGCCTCGAGAAGGTCTTGATCTAATGTCAAAAAATCAATTTATCCCTTAGTCACAAAAAATGTAGAATGTTACTAATAGAAGGTATAGTTTTAGGGAACCATGTTTCTTCCCAAGGAATTAAGGTAGACCCTGTGAAGATTGAATTAATTGTTGGCCTTCCCCCTCCCAAAACTCAGAAAGAGGTAAGAAGTTCCCTTGGTCATGCAGGCTATTACCATAACTTTATTGACATTTTCACTAAAATAGATGCACCAATGTTTAAGTTGCTTACAAAGGATGTATAATTCCAGTGGACAGAATCTTGCTTAAATTCTTTTGAAATCCGAAAAGGTAAATTATCAGTGGCACCAATACTTAGGGCTCCTGATTGGTCCCTTCCTTTTCACATATCTAACCATGCCTCTGATATGGCCATAGCAGGAGTCCTCGGACAAAAACAAGGAAAAGCACCTTATGCCATCTATTTTATTAGTAAAAATTTGACCCTTGCTGAATTAAATTGTACTGTTACTAAAAAAGAATTTTTGGCAGTAGTTTATTCTATTAATAAATTTCATCATTATATCATAGGATATGAAGTTTTTGTGCATACCGATCACTCTGCCATTAGATTTATAATGAATAAACCAATTCCCAATGGTAGAGTGTCCAGGTGGCTTCTTTTATTGCAAGAATTGAACATTATCGTCATTGATCGACCTGGTAAAGAAAATCTTGTAGCAGATTTACTTTCCCGTATTCAATAAGAAGAAGGTACGAAACCAATTGACGACACTTTTCCTGATGAACATCTATTTTCCATATCTATTCAAACCCCTTGGTTCACAAATATTTCCAATTATCTAGTAATTGGGAAAATACCAAACCATTTGTCTCCACATGAGAAGCATTGTATTATAGTTCAAAGTTCTAGTTATTCTTGGGTTGATAACGATCTCCTTTGCACTGGTCCATATCTTATTATTTGACGATGTGTGCTTGAGGATGAAATGGCAAACATCCTCCATGCATGACATGATCGACCATGTGGAGAAAATTTTCTGACAAGAGGACGGCGTATAAAGTATTACATTCTTGTTATTATTGGCCAAGAATTTTTAAGGATGCTGCCAAATATGTTAAAGGATGCGATAGTTTCCAAAGAATGGGTAGACCTACGTCATTTGACCAAATTCCTTTACAACCCCAAGTTATGATTGAACCTTTTGAGAAATGGGCTCTTGATTTTCTAGGACCAATTTCTCCCTTGTCTCGTAAAACTAAATATATCTTAGTTTGCACAAACTATGTCACCAAGTGGGTAGAAGCTAAAGCTTTATTTAGATCCACAGAAAATCAGAGGTAGAATTTATATATGAAGAAATATTCACTCAGTTTGGTGTACCTAGAGAAATTGTCATAGATCAAGGTACTCAATTTACTTCTAAATTAATGAAAGAAATTACTATGAAATATGGTATTCGACATTGTAAATATTCACCATATCACCCTCAGGCTAATGGTTAGGTAGAATCAAATAATAAAGTATTAGAAGCCATTTTAACTAATACCATTCACTTACATCATAAGGATTGGGCAGATAGACTCCCCGATGCTTTATGGGCCTATAAGATAATGTGGAGAAACACTACGGGACATACACCCTATGAGTTAGTGTATGGTAAACAAGTCCTTTTACCTATTGAATTTCAAGTTAAAACCTTTTGTATGGCAGCACAATTAGGCATGAATTTGGATGAAGCCCAAAAACAACGAATATTACAGATTAATGAGTTAGACTGAATTAGAAAAGATGCACTCCAAAGAACGATGTTAATATAGAATCAACGAAAAACATGGCATGATAAATTTATTAAGCAAAAGCAGTTTAATACTGCAGAATGGGAACCACTATTTGATTCACGGTTTAAAAATTTTAAAGGAAAATTAACTACATGTTGGATGGGTCCATATGAAGTAGTTACAGCTTTTGACAATGGATCAGTAAAAATTAAAACAATCAATGGCTCAGAAGTTTCCTTTGTAGTAAATGGACATAGACTTAGGATTTTTCATCAACCGACATCTAAACAGGATTTTATACATAATGTTTTGCAGCAAAATGAAATGGAATTAGTTGAAGGGGAAGCTATTCCTCCTCCTCCTGATCCTTGAAAAACTATTTTGGGTTATTATCACTTGTATATATGTAAATATGTGCTTGTTTCTTTGAATAAATAAGAGTCATTTCTAATAGGTTGTTTACACAAGACTCTTTTTCTTTTATGTCTTTAGGAATAAATTGAATCATCTAACAAGTGGTTTTGCAGCTTGATTACAAGTGTATTATCTCTATGAGAAGCTAATAGAATATTACTTGGACAAAGGCAATATGTTAAATACTCATCAGGTATTTTAACCTTTCTTGTGGTACTTTTGAAATTTGCAGCGTATACTGATACATTTTTTTTATATAAATCCTTTGTATATCATACTTCACCAATTTTTCTATGATTCATATAGTTTTTGGTATTTTGATTCAGACATGTATATTTTTTATTTATCCTTTTCAACAGCTGCTTGACAAGACCCACCTTTATTATCATATCTTTCCAAGCCTTATATTTCACATATGGAGTACTAGCTCATCCTATACTTGTTATCAAAAATTGTCTCTTGAGTATTTTTGGTGATAACTCGGAAGTAAGCGGATTTTTTGTCTATAGGGAACATTACTTTTTATTTATAAAGAAGAAGGATGGTTAGGTTAAAGAACAACTTTCAGTTATTCTCTTTTGACATGTTTTATGAGTCTGGCCATTATGAAATTACTTATAACTTTATTCTGAAAAAAAATTGAATTATGTGTTTAGCAGGATTTAGCATGCTCTAGTACCAATCGGATTCCATATATTTAATATTATTATACAAGGAAAACCCACCGGGGTACTGAACAGGCCTGCTGTCAACGGGTCAATGCTAAGTAAAAACCTTACAACAGGAAGCTCGATTAATGCAAGTAAACCTATAGAGGTACTAAATAGGCTTGCTGTCAGTGGGGCTATGCTTGCATGGTACCAAGATAAACCCATCAGGGTACTGAACAGGCCTCTGTCTAGCAGGGAAATATTCGGTTAACGAGATCTGGTTAATACATCACTATGCACATAGTTCGTAAAATAATATTAAAAATTCTTCAAAAAAAGTATGTCATAGCCAATTGTTTATAATGTAATTTGAGAATGGCTCTCAGTTGGACTTTTCCCCAGCCATCTAATTCCGCATATACCTAAGATGTCATTATCGTAGAAATGGGACCCATAGCTGTAAATCTCACACACTTCGAGGTACACTTAAAATATTTTCTGATGACAAGATATATTTACAATGAGGCATGGATGGCTAGTTTTCCCTATGGTATTTTTTTCATTCTAATATTCTCATTTACGTGGTCTTTCTAAGCACTATTTTATTTTTCATGAATATACATTTCTGAACCATTTCCACTTACTAGTTAGTTTTTTTTCATTCTTTCCTTAAAAATAATTAACAACATGCTAGAACTCTTTCTATTTTTTTGGAACAATCAATTCTTCTCTCTGTATGGCTTGAGGAAACGCCATATCTTTGGTTTGGGGGCAGATGGATTGGAAAAATTAGATTATTTTTCTTTTTATGACAAATCTATTTATCTCTAACAAATGATAAGTATTTTCAGGAATGTAAACAGTGGAATTTGGTTATAGCTTGAAGCATATTTTTATAGCAAAATTCAATATGTAATACCATATCAAGGATCGAATGAAGGAAAATGAAATATTAAATAGCGATCTGGTAAAAATGGTGATATTGTAGCATTTATGATTAAATTTGCTAACCAAATTTTATTTTTGGGAAAATAGTTTTTACATCGATTTCATTGTTAATAATCATATCCTCTTACCCAATCATTCATGAAAATTATCAATATTTTTGTTATTCAAAATGTGATTTATGTTTTTGTGTTACATGTTCAACCTACCCAAAGTTTTACTTTGGACATGGTTGAATTAATTTCAAACCTTATAAATGACAAAATTATTTTGAACCTGAGAATTGCTAAATTAAAAATGTTGAAAAACCCAATAATGTTATTTTTAATTTTCATACAATGCTTGACACGAAAGATATGTTATTTTTAAGTTATAGGATAAAAGAGTGAAGTTTAAAATTACCTTCTTCATCTATTAAGTTGAAGGCAGCCGCTAGTTTGCCTTCTTCCTAAATTGTTTTTCTTTCTTTTTGCTCAGTGGGACCTGGCATTTCTCCGGTTTGGGGGAATGTTGATCCTAGAGTCATTATCATTGTTGGCAGTTAAATTACTCATTAAACCACATGTTTTACTATCTTTTGTATATTTTATGTCACGCAGATCATTATTCAGCCTTAGGTATGAGTGCATTTAAGGTTTATATAAAATCTTTTATTATTATCATTTTTATGGTTTTATTAATTAAAAATGACATTAATAAAGTGCATTTGATATATTAACAGATTTATATTTTTTTTTGCAGACTTTATAATATTTTTGGGCTAAATTAATAAATAGAACGCATTTAGCCTTCCTTTCGCACAGCATGTCCATCTCGACGTCCATCTTGTCATCCAGCCTGTTGCATGAAACTCATTGGCGGTTTGCCATATGTTGAAATGTGTTGTTGTATAATGCAGTTCTGAAGCGTGCCTGCAAACAGACACTCCATTCGCGCTAGATCGACGCCTAGTGTATCCAGCTCATGGCCCAGCTTTTCATTCAGCTCTTTGTCCAGATCGCCTATTAGACTGTGTGCTACTAAGAATTAATTACAGGCATTTAAAACATGAAAAATCCTGCAAATGAATTGTTCTCTATGTTTCTGGGTGATGAAGCTATGTTCTGGATACTTCACCAGCCTACATTCTCTTTCGCTCGACATCACATCAACAATTCACGCGTTGGATTGATGCATTCAACCCACGCTATAGAATATTTTCCACTACGCTCTCCTCTATTCACCATCAACCCACCAGCTGCGTTAAGGAAGGAACCCGTGTTCCACATCTGAAGAATGTTCACGCTGAAGAGAATCCTGTGTGTTCGCTGCCCAGTAAAAAGATCAGAACCGCGCTGAAGAAGGAATATTTCTTGTGCGTTGGCCTATAATCTATTTTGTGCCTTTATGATCGACTAAATTTAGAGAGCATTCGAACACTGAAGGGTCAACTTTCTCATCTCTGTAAATTATTATATATAACATCCTTTGTGAGAGAGCTCAGTTAACTAGAAGAGTTAGGTTAGCCAAGAAGAATCAGTTCATGCTTTCATCTGTTCTTAAGCACTTTATTTCTGTTCCACCGTTTAAATAAAGAGTTGTATGTGTTGTTGTTGAATATTGTGTTTGAGTAGAAGTTAGTCAAGCATCACCCCTGATTGTTAAGAGGGCCCCTCATCAACCAGAGGTTTATTTTCTTGTTTATTTCTTTCATTTTTCTGTTGTATCTAGTTTAATTCATAATCTGTTTTATTATTTTTGTAATGCAATTTTATTTTTGGTTTAGATAGTTAGTTGTGCACAAAGTTTGTTTCAAGTATTGCTTTCAGTCATTTTATTTTCAGTATATTGCTTGGTTTATTTGCAAGTTGCATAGAATAGATTGTTGTTTATCAAATCAAGTAGATTTAGTTCTGTCTATTTCATTTCTGTTTTAATTATCAGTTTATGCAATTTACATTTCAGTTTATTAATATGCAATGGTTTCTTTATGCTTATGCTTATGAATTTTTTTTAAGGATATTTTATTGTCAGATTTGTGTAATAAGTAGGTTTATTTATTGCCTCTATGCATTAGAATTACATCTTCATGAATTTAGCTGAAGATTAGCTCATTTAGGTTAGTTTTTACCATTTTAATTGTCCATATTGTCATTCGGACAGCCTGTTCAGTCTATTATTCAGCCACCCCTGTCAGAGCCATAGTTCAGTTTGTTATTCAACCCTTAGTTCTATTTTTAGTGTTTCTTATGTATTTTGAGATCTTTTTTTTGTTCTATTTTGTTTATGTTTGAATTATGCTTTGACTATAATATTTAGTTCATATTTTGTTTAACATTAAAGTTAAAGTTTAATTGTTTTAGGTTATTTATTAAGGTTTTATTATTTTTCTTATTCTTTTTCACTTTGAATATGTGTTAAGTTGTCTTGTGTTTTTGTTTCTTGAATATCATTGCTGATTTTGTTTTACTATTGTATTGATTTGTGTTTATGATTTTTAGATTGATTTGTTTGCATGTGAGGTTTAGTGTTACATGTGTTCTCTTTAGTATGTTTTTAGGTTGTCTCTTTTATGTTTTGTTATTCTTGAAAGAACTTGTAGGATAGAACCTAAAGATATTTCTTTTATTAATTTTTCTATTTGCTTCTTTTATCATGTTTTCTTTATTAAGTTTTATACTTTCTTTTCTTATTAGGTTTTCTAGTTTCTTATAAGTTAAGTCTTCCTTGCACTCTAGTTTTCCATTTGAATAGTTAATTGTTGATTGTATTTCAGTTTAACATTTATTATCAATTATTTAATTTACTATTATGTCTCGGTTTAATTACTTTAATAATTCAATTTTTAGAAGTTTGAGTCGGTTTTTCATTTTGAAAGATCTTTCGATCTTTTGTTTGTTAAAATATTTACACGACACCCTCTGCCTTCACATATATTTTGTCTCAACTCTAAGACTATCAACCTCGGTTGATAAATTAAGAATAGGTGGATTAATTTAGACATTATAATACACCCAAAACTTTTGGCGTTGTTGTTGGGGAGTTTTTTTGTAAGGTAGAGTAGAATTATTTATGAATCTTAGTAATAGGTTGGTAGTGGGGGAGCGGTAAGACAAGAGGTAAGAACCTGTGCATCTATTGTAACAGGCACCCCCAAATCTAGCAACAGCAGTAGAATATATTTTCTTTAGTTTAAAATTCTTTCATGAGTAGAATTAGAGACCCTCAGGGTAGATTTGTTAAGACCGACAAAGTTATTAAAGTCCCTACTAAATATCATAGGGGATGTAATTCCCCAACTACTAACTCACAAGAAAGGTATAGAAAGACGCCTATAGGAAGTATTTCTACCCCAAAACCTAAGGAGACTCTCTTATAATATCTTACTAGAGAAGCCATAGAAGGAGAAGGAACCTTGGCAAAAGGTCCTAAGGACCCCGTTCCTAAGGACGTTCAAGTGGATCATCCATTAGAAACCTCTAGCCCTCCACTAGTTTTCCATCCAATTAACTTAACTTATTCACTAGTAGGAGATCTGAATTTCATTGAATTTGTTGATCATTTCTCAAGTAAAAGCTCTCTTAAGAACCTCAGTAGATCCAGTCATCTCGCAAATTGAAACTTCTATAGCAGAACCTATTATCCCTCCAGGATTCAATAAAAACATGGTTGATCAGAGGAATATCTCTCCCGAAAACAAACGTTGGGATGCTCTGTTATCACCTCGAAAGGATCCTCCTAAGTATATTTACGTTAAGAATCCAGCTTATATGGAGAGACGGGGAGAAAATCAAGATCATGATGAAGTTAGAAATGAATAAAGAGAAGGGTAAAATCGAACTGAGGCTACCTTTGGGTTCCCTATCTTAGATACAATGTAGGATCTAACTATGAAAAACATCCCTCCTTCCTCCTTACCTACTTTCTATGGAAAAAGTAATGAGGACCTGGACACAGTCCTATTCGAGTTCGATATCCTTTGTAGGAGCTATAATTATCTACAAGATGCTCACAAACTAAAAGTCTTTCCCTCTACACTAAAAGATTCCTCCTTGAGATGGTTCATGGGATTAGGAGAATTTACTATTAGGACTTGGGATGATATTAAAACTTCATTCTTATGGAAATATCAAGAATACTACAAACCTCAGGACTCTCGACATGTTATATTCAAGATACAACAAATTTACAATGATAGCCTCGAGGATTATCTCGAAAGGTTCATTTATACATTACATAAGTCTAAATATAATGACCTCCAATAAGATGCAGTACATACACTTATCCTTAAGGGGATCTCCAAGGACTTGTTAGAAAGTATTAATGTCATGGAAGCTGGCGATATTTCTCATAAAACATTTGCACAGATTAGTGAGATGTGTAAAGATTATTCTAGTAGTAGGGGGGGAGTTGCGAAAAAAATTTGAGGGCCTTTTAGTAGAAATGTAAGAGGGAATGTTCCTAGTTCAGGTGGAGTTACAAGAGTAGAGTTAGGAAACCTGTTGGAGAAATTTAAGACTGATATCTTAGGAGCAATGGGTTCTCAACTAGATGCTTTACAACCCAAGAAGAGGCAGGATGAAGAATGAGCAGTAATGAGTATCTTTTGTTCAAGATGCAGAACTAAACATCCCCAAAGGGAACATCCACTAAACAACACCTCCGTATGTCACATCTATACAGAAGAGCATCCAACAGAACTTCCCATCCTTTCCTTAGTTTCAAGCCATCTATAAGAGTGGGTATGTAGCTAAAACATCTAGGAGTCCTCCTTGGAAACCTAGAGACCAACTAGCATATCCAACCTTTCCACCACAACCTCCACTCTATTATCCTCCATATCAGCCACCTCAACAATGGAACATTTCAAGTTGGCATAATTTTCCACCTCAGTACCCTCCTCCTCAATTTCCACAACAAAAATTTTGGTCACAAGGATGGAGAGGAAAACCATATCCTCAGCCATAACCTGTCCCTGCACCTAATCACAGAATCAAACAAACTTCCAACAAATGTCTCCTTGATTTGTACCTCTAGTTATTTTTATCACACAACAACCTCATCACTTTCAGAATGCAAATCCTCCTCAACTGACATTATTACCTATGCAACCAATAACTAACCCTAATAATAGACCAACTCAAGCTCTTAATAGCATTTAGTTGCAAACTCTTCCATTATACCTTATTTCAACTGTACCTGTACATGAAATTCAATTACGATTAGGAAGAGTTGTGAATAATAAACCCAAGTCATCAGTCATCATTTAGGAACCAAATGAAGAAGACGAATATTCAAGTGAACCCGTTAATGATGTTGTTTTGGAGGATGTGAACATTCCAAAGGTTCTAGTACACACCCATCCTCCTAAAGAAACTATTCAGGAACAAAAAATTCCTCCATTTCCAGAGAGACTAGTAATATAAAAACCTATAGTTCATCTCGAGTATAACATTTTGAATGAATTAAAGAACATATGTATTAAAATACCTCTATTACAAGCTATCAAAGATATACCGATATATAGTAAGGTAATAAAGTATCTATGTATTAAACACCTAGGAAATAAGCAAAAGAACCCTCTCACAATTCATGTTATAGGAGAGATGTCTGAATGTATGACAGGCCAGTCTAGGATTGCAAAATATACAAACCCAGGAGCCCCAATAGTGACTGTAATTATAAACAACACCGCCATAGAGAATACATTAATCTATTTAGGATCTGCTATTAACATCATGACCACCTCATTTTTAGAATTTTTACAATTAGGACAATTTCTTCGACCTACTCCTTCCATCCTAGAACTAGCAAACCACACTATGGTAAAACCCGCTAGAGTCTTGGGTGACATTGTTGTATCAGTAGCTTCATGGGAATACCCTGTCAATTTTATGGTTGTAGAATCAAAGGATCCTTGTAAAGAAAATCATATTATCTTCAGAAGACCATGGTTAGCTACTGAAAATTATTTTATAGGAAGTAGGGATGGA
Organism: Pseudotsuga menziesii; assembly: GCA_001517045.1. Lineage (NCBI taxonomy): Eukaryota > Viridiplantae > Streptophyta > Pinopsida > Pinales > Pinaceae > Pseudotsuga > Pseudotsuga menziesii. The sequence goes on from LPNX010137950.1 coordinate 29,673, forward strand.
GAGATGACGATTTCCAATGGGTTTTCCACACAAACACTTATTTTACACCCCCCAACACAACCAATAACTGAAAACTAATGGTTGTTAAACTATTCTTTTGGGGATGAATACTTTGATGATCTCTCCCTTCCTAGTGATTTCTCTTGGGAACTTCAGGAGCAGACCACTGAGAATGTATTAAACCAATTTGTTTCTTTGACAACCTTTACAAATTTCCCTTAGTCCTTTTCTCAACTCGATCATAATTTTGGAGAAGAGTTTCAAGAGAATATGGCTCTCTCAATGTTTATAGAAGCACCTTGTGTCTTCACAATTGAAGAGCATACAAGACCATATACCATACCTTGTGAGGTTGGCCCTAAAAAATTTCTACATATAAACGCGGGACTAAGTGAAAACCAATAAGCACAGCTGCATAAAGTTCTTAAGAAACAAACTGGAGCATTTGCAAGGGAATACACCGATATCAAGGGTATACACCTCGATACCTATATTCACCATATTTATATGGATCCAAGCATGTCACCTGTAAGTAAGCCACAGAGGAGGATGAATCCTATTCGAAAGGATATAGTAAAAGAAGAATTACAAAAAGTCCTCACTATTGGTTTCATCTATCCTATCTCTGATAGTAAATGGCTATCTCCTTTAGTAGTAGTCCCAAAGAATGTTACCGGGAAATGGCATATTTGTGTTGATTTTAGAGAGCTAAACAAAGCTCCACTTAAAGTGTCACATACCCCAATTTTGTAAAATAATGTTAATTGTTTTAATTATATTCCTGAGACATTATGTTAAATTTAAAGCTAAGTAGGAACTGATGACTCAGCAGAGTCAACAGAAGTGGAATGTAATTCAGAATATTTTATTATTAATAAATAAATTGTGGAGACAACAGCATGGGAGAGCTGTTAAAAAGAGGTTACTAGTCAAACTGGTGGATGGAACTAGGTGGAGGGAAAAAGACAAGTGGCAGCATCCTCAAACACTTCCTAAGTTGCAGGTGGAAACTTCCCTATATTTGGGGTTATGATTCCCCAAGAAATTGGGATCAGAGCAGGTGGCTCATTAAATGACAACTAACCCAAAAAGACCTAGGCAATCTTTTAAAAGTACCCAATGAAGAGAGCTGAGGCTGCTCAGTTATTTTCCAGGGAAGAAACATTTAGGTGGAATGCTATTCAGGAAATTCATTTGGGGAAAAAGGGAAAACAGTAAGGAAGTTGTTCTCAAAGGATTGCTGTAGTAACTTGGTTTATTACAACTTGTTAGCTGGGAGAACTTACTGATAAGTTCTATATTAATACTGAGTTTGAAGACTGGCATCTGACTATTGCTGCACCTAGTTCCAGCCAGGGAGACCAGAGCAAGCTCGAGGGTCCTGAGGAGTCGTTGTTTGAGCGCTCTCCAAAAATTGGTAGGGAGGAACGGCCTCCCATTGCTGTTGTTGTCCAAAGATCAAGCAGGTTCTGTCACTTATCTGTCTTGTTTAAAATACTGTGAATGGTTGAATGTTATGTTTGTAGTTTATGATATAAGAGTTAACTAGTTTAATGATGTAAATGTTTTAGTTTATTAGTAGTGGAATCTTTTGATGAAATATAAATACCCACTATGTTTTTCCACATCTGGTTTTTACTAGACCGTACTCCAGCACAGGGGTAAAATTTAAACAAGGATAGCCTGATGAGATTGCAGAGTAGTAGTTTGTTTCTTTAACTATTTTCAGAAAAGATATTTTATTGACAGTTGTATGAGTTCTTAGTTAAAAACTACTTCCTTGTACTATGTTTTGCTTTCAGTAATTTTATATTGTAAAGAATAAATAGGAGACTAGATTTATTTCTTGTTTTACCATACAGTCCGTTTCTTCCATATTAGAATAACTTCACTACTATATGTCTAATAATAAAGTGAAAGTAGGAATAGTTATATAATGATTAGATACTACTGTCAAACCATTCTGGTCTAGATTTTATGAATGTTTTGTGATGTATTTCCATTCTTTATTATCCTTGTTTTTATTGGAACTGAGCTCGAACAAGTTTCCAGAGCTGTTAATATTTTTATTTAGAATATGAACAAAGGTTAATATTTGTGCTTATAAGATAAACTCTGGATAGAGTTAATTAAATTCTGGATATATATATAAATAAATATCATAGCTAAGAAAACAAATTAATTACAAAAGAACATAGATAGTATAGCATAAATTATACAAGAATTAATTAACAAGTACTATTTTCGATATACTTATAAAAATAAATTAAGGATATTAATATAGAGACTATAGTAATCATAGAGCGATAATATAGTTATTATAATAGTAATAAGGTACTTTATTTATGCAATATAAGAATATTATTACTATTAACATAAGTAGTATTCTTATTACTGTAAGTATATCCCAAAACTATTTATACTGTCTGAGCTACAAGTATACTGACAGTACTTAGAAGTATTGTAAAAAGAAAGATATAAAAACCCTATATTATTAAAAGGGTATAAACTATACATCAATCATTACAAATTCTTATTAATAAAAAATTCAAATTATGAACCAGGTACAGAAACCCTAATAATAATATTTTTTAACAGTAAACAAACCAAATGCATCTTGTGCAGGAAGTAAACAACAGAAGTACAGGATGCTCTTTTAGCGAGCTTAATTACATACTATAAATATAACTAGTAACCCTAACATTGCAAAAGCACATTTCAACTTAGCAGTAAATTAAAAGAAAAAGGAACAGAGTTATTTTCTTCACTGTCAAATAGGGTTAAACCCTATAAAACCCAATTTATACAAGTAAACCAACAAACGGTGCAACTAACAGTATTTTACTCACAGTCGTAGTTTTAAATTAAACATAAGTAAGCATTCAAATTTTCAATATTGTAAGCAAGGGAGAAATTCAGAAAAGGAAAACAGTAATTAATACTCATATAATAAATTAGGGTAAAAACCCTTTTCATTCATGATAAACAAACGTAATGACTGTAAAACCCAGTTCGGTAATATTAACCCACAGTCGTACTGAGAAATTACACATGAAGGCTTACAGCCTGTTCTTCTACTATAAACACAGTAATATTTACAAAACAAAGATTTACACTCACAGCCGAAGCCGAAGAGCCTTGCAATAGATCTAGGGTCTTAACCAAACGGTGATAAACAACGAACAAACAACCAAAATCCATGAGGGTCTAACAGGCCGCAACGACCAATCCCTCATTACCCTATAAGGGTTTACACAAGGTGGATGATCCATGGAGAAACCAAGGCTTATCGTGGCCCTGATCGTCGCAACCCCGTACTCTTTGTGCAGACAGAGAAGAGAGGCAGATTGTATCTGCAAAACAAACATACGTCCGACTGTTAAAATTACATTAAAAGAAAAAAGATGTATATACAATAAATTGGCATTATTATTAAAAGAAAACAAATAACTCTTTTACCTTAGTATTGGAAAGTCACAAACAATAATGCAGTGACTAGCGACCATCACAGGCAAGGATTCTGCCATTCAATTGCAAAGAAACGGGGTTACAACACTCTCGAATTACTGATAGTAGGAAACCCTTGCGTCACATAACTGAAGGAGTAGGAAAAACCCTAAATCCGAGCTGTTACCCTTCGAATAGAGCCTAGTAATGGTGAAACTCAAACCATAACATTCCGAAAGGAGGAACCACTCTCGTTGATAAAACTGAAGGAGAATGGTAAAGACTAACACAGTCAAGGGGTCGAGTTTAAATAATGGGGAGACAGCGAAAAGCAAACAAAAGAACGAGTAACGCATGATGGGCAGAAGCACCATGAGACGGTCTTCACGTTGGTGCATCGGGGCAAGTTAACCAGGGAGGAGGAGCCATAGATAGTCGCAGCACTACACAGGTGATAGAGTGGTCGATTTTCTCTCACAGAAGTCGGACCAGTGCCCAAAGGCAAGGGAGGATAATGATCTAGGTCTTGGGAAAAGACTCTTTTAAAACCTGCAATGCATGGCCCAAACGAAGCCATGTCGCCATGCAAATATTTCTCTCATGGTGGGTTTCTTTCCATAGTTTCGATGAGCAAATCGGTTATCATTAGTTGAAAATCATTCGGCTGTCACGAAGGGTATACCTTAGCCGAAGTCAACTTATCATTAGAACGTTATAACAAGAATTATGGTTAATACGTAAACTTATCATGAGCTATCATCGATGCAAGGTTTAGCAATTCAATACATTACGTTATATTATATTATCACCCATGCGATGCAATCAAATGTTAACACTAGGTTCATCGTGGGTACAACCAACTATATGACAAGAACCTTATAACATGATATTTTAATTAATAAACATTTGATATAAGGAGCACTATATCTAGAGTGGTAAGTGCAATAACATCATCTTGTATACAAACTTGAAATGTCTAAGGTAAATATTTTAAGAGTTATCTTTAGAGTAAGACTTTTAACTTAAAATGCCACAGACTTGTTTATGACCTGTTCATCCAAGTGAATGACTACTTGTCATTTAACACTTTACAGTCTTAATAGAACAAGCTTGTAACAAGATTATAGGAGGGAAATATAATACATATGTTCAAGTAAGAATATTATTTTATAAGTATTCCACCAAAACTTATATTGTAATTATAGAGTAAACTAATGGTTGACTTTAACGAGGTTGTAGATTCAACCATAGTAACTATTGTATTATAATGTTAACCTTTATGGTCTTGCCATATTCATCTAATTTTGATAAATGCTTACAAGAGGAAATAGCAACTAAATATTTTTGATGAATGCATCAGCTGGAATAAATGTCCTTAACTTAGAAATTAACACATATGAAGGTGAATCCATTTAAATGAAATTTTATCAACATAATGGTTATACCTTGAAACTTTTATGTTGTACATACCTTTAATGACTAAAATAATAACCAGTTTACGGTAGGTGATCCATCAGACCTAAGATAAGCTTTAGTATGTGTTGAATTCAGTGGTAATGTAAATAAGACCTGGTGCATCAGCATGAGTATATCCCTATCAATGGATAGTTAATTTTAGAAGCAGTAAATTGTAAACCCCTTATTCATACACTTTACGAATTAAGAGTATTTGTGTTTTCTTAAACATAAACTTTTGATTTTCGTTTTCTAATTGTAAACAATCTTATTTAAAGATCTTTTGACACTGACAACTGTTATAGATATCATATAGTTCATTAATCTTAAGAACTATAATTCTACCTCTACTAGAATGAAGAATAGATAATGGATTTTACCCTAGTAAGCATTGATATGTGCTTAGCCACTAATGTCTTAAGGAACTTTGAATTGCAAACAAACTTGTACATAAAAACTTTAGAATTTTTACTTGCAGCAGCCAATCTTCTTACCTGTAATCTGTAAGGACAGAAGAAACTTTCTGCATTAGCTCGAAAGCTAAGTAAGCCCATTTTTTTTATGACAGCCCCACCTTATGTTCACAAAAAGAAACAAGTCAGTAAACTGAAAAGATTTGTTCAATCACTCTATGCAAATAACAGATGAATTCTAATAATAAGATGATAACCTTTAACTAATTAAATGATTGGTTAATTGCATTTATGTTAAAAATTATGTAAATTAAAAATTTTAATTTTTTTCAAAAAATTTGGGGTTTTGACATGTGGTATCAGAGCATGGTTCAAATACTAGGCCTCAATGTAGCCCAACTAGTTTCCATAGAATAGTAAAAATAATATACTAACCTGTATTTTGTTTTATGTAAAGAACAGAAAATTTCTTTTTCTGAATCTAACAGGCAGGTATGGAGAAGATAGAAGAATATGCTCAGGAGGAGTCTCCAAACACCGAGACAAGACAAATGTCTAGAGAACCTATGTTAGAAGAGGTAACTGATCATTCTTCAGAGCTGATGCAGACTATAAAGAATTTGAATACTGAAATGGAATCAGTCAAGAAGGACAATGAGAGGATTTTGAAGACTCAAGAAGAGTTGAACCAAATCTTGATGGAAAAATTTCAGACTAAAGGGAGGAGCAAAAGATCCGAATCTGAGGAGGCTAGCCATCAGAAAGGATCTAAAAAGATGAAGCTGGATAAGGCTAAAAGAGGCTCATCATATGAAGGGTTCAAGGAACAACAAAGTTATTACGCTACTAGTGACAGTAGTGAGGCTGAGTTGTATGACAGAAAGAAGAAGTACAGACCATATGAAGAGATTTCTAGGGAGTTTAAGAAAATAAAGCCCCCGACTTTTAACGGAGAGACCGAAAAAGGGGAAGAAGCAGAGTCCTGGTTATCCGAGATGAGGAAGTATTTTCAGATATACAATTATTCAAATCAGCTGAAGGAAAGAATGGACATCTATAATCTCTCTGGAAAAGCAGACATATGGTGGCAAGATCTGAAAAGAGTCAAGGGGATCAAGGAAAAAGAAGTTAATTGGAGTACCTTGAAAAGGTACTTCAAGAAGAAATTTTTGTCCAAACAATATTATGAAGAAAGAGCTAAATAATTTTACGAGTTAAAGTTAGGATCCATGACTATGAAGGATTTAAACAGTAAATTCTTAAGCTCGTTGAGGTATGTACCTTATTTAGTCGATGAGAAACCTAAAGTGGAGCTGTTTCTCAGCTGTCTTCCATATCATATCAAGGACAGAATCGAGTATGATAACCCGAAGACTCTAGAAGAATCCATGTGGAAGGCTAATTTCTATTTTGAACAGAACAAGAAGAAAGAAGGTATAGCCAACTGGAAGGCTAAAAAGAACAGTAATCAGCCTGAGTTCAAGAAAAAGGAATTTGTTCCCCAGAAGAATTTCAAGATTAATAAGAACATAAATTATTCTAACAGTAAGAACTTCCAGGGAAATAGAAATGGTGCTTCTAATAATTCTAATAATTCTAGTAACTTTCAAGGCAAGGAAGTTGCAAACAATCATGGGAATTTCACTAAGAATTTTGAATGAAAGGAGCCTGTTAAGTGCTGGGAATGCAATGGCCCGCACTATGCCTCGGTTTGCCCAAATCGAAAAAAGTCAAACAACAATATTCACACTGTGCAAGATGAAATGACCATTGGAGAATTTGCGAGGACTATTCCTAGAATAAATGCAGCTTTGGAGAACTTCCAAGCTGACTATTAGACTTCCATAGTGGAAGTGGAAGGTATGGTTAATCAAACCCCTGTAACCATTTTAATTGATCCAGGAGCTAGTCTTAGTTACATTGCACCTCAGGTAGTGGAAAAATGTAATTTGTCTGTAGATAAATTTGATAATTTCTGGTTAGTTCAATTAGCCACTGGGGCAAAAAGGAAGGTAACCTGTTATGTGAAAAAATGTGCTTTAGTTATGGATGATTTTAAAACTACAGTTAAGCTTAATGTTCTGCCACTTGGCTCGTATGATTTACTAATTGGTATGGATTGGTTAGAGCAGCACAAGGTAGTTTTAAACTGTTTTGATAAAACCTTTATGTGCATAAATAATAATGAACAACCAGTAACAGTTAAAGGTATTCCTAGGAAAACTGTAATTAGGCAGATTTCTACATTACAACTTAATGTTGGGGTGCGCACCCTAACGGTCCTTAGGATGGGTAACTCCCCGGAGTTACGGGAGATTGTAAGCGGAGTTATGACTCAAAACAGTCTTAGGGGTGTCGGAGTTGGGTAGAGACCTTCTTTTTGTAATAAACCCATGCTTTAAGTCCAGGGTTTAGGGTTCGGGGTTCCCATGGTTTAAGCCCAGGGTTTTGTAATAAGTGCACTATAAATAAGCACTCTTGTAAAGAAGTCAGTTTAGGCTTTTTGATGTAAGATGAATTGATACGAAGCTAAGGCTTGTATGTAAGAAGGTTAAGTCCCAGTTGTGTGTGTGGATGACCTCTACAACTGTGTGCGCAGAGGCCTGCAGTTGTGTGCGCGGCTTTAAGGACTAGAAAGGATCTGCTGCTGAGTGCGCAGATCAGAACTGTGATTTTAATAAAGAGTTGAATAAAACATAGTTCTGTGGATGTAGCCCCTACACTGGGGGTGAACCACATTATATCTGGTGTTGTGGTTCTTTGTGTTATTTATGTTATGTTCTTTCATGCATTGATAAATATATATCTGATAAATAAGATCACTGCTAACTAAATAACTTCGCTCTGAATTCCTAGTAAAGGGTTAAGCAAGTCACTGTCTGTTTATTTAGCTGTGAAGTTATATATGTGAATGTTGGAGCTCTGTGTTGTATGAATATAGATTATTAAATACTAAAGGTACAGTAATATCCCTCTTCTGCTTGCAAAAACATAATTCTGCGGCATCCCATAGTTGTTTCGGGTGAGACTGCAACCTGTTCGCAGGCTGTTGCCGAAAGGGCCAACACTGTGGGTCTTTTGTTGGTGCGAAGTGAATGGTATAAAACCCGGGTCTGCCCTATAGCCCAACAAATTGGTTCTTTTTTCGGTTGAACTCAGTATCTGCTCAAGAGGGGTTTACGTCGTACCTCGAGGGCTATGTTCTGGAGACCCTATGTAAAGGAAATCGGTGATTGGCTTAATCAGACTTATCTGAAATTCACTAAGCAAGAGAACAAAGATCTGCGTCGTAGTGCAAACGACTTTTTGCAAAGGTATGTTTTTCGTGATGTTTATGAAATTTTCTTTGGTAGTATCCACATAGAGTTGCACCAGTGGTTATCCAGGTTAATAGAGCGAAGGACGAACTTCCAAGAACGTCAATTTCCTCAGTGGACCCCCACAAGAATTAATATATTGAAAAGGGTGAACAACGATATTTCCCACGTTGTTGATTTCTGGACAATACGAACCCTCAAAGCATTTGTGACAGAGTTCGCCATCGACACGAGTACTTCCTTTAGTGAAGCCGAGTGGCAGTTTTTCAAAGGACCAAGGGGTAAGTTTTTGAATTCATTTAGTTTGAGAATTAAAATGCTATTAGCTCAAAAAGGTATATTGTTAATTGAATCAGACTGTTAGATTTAGTAGTACTAACCTATGGTTGCAAGGGAAAATACCTTCGACGAGCAAAGTGGTTTGCTGCGAAGTGGAAAAAGGTACAAGAGATATTTTGGCTCCTATTCTCGGGGTCAGCATATCGAGTATTCCCCTATAAATCCCGTCAATTCAGAACCCAAAGAAACCCCTTTTGTTGGAAACCCTCCTGTAACCCCGCAGCGAATACCTACTATCCCTGAGAACCCGTCGCAGTCTGAAAGTCACCCTAGCCCGAATACTCCTATCGTAGGTCAGTCTACCCCAGCAAGTTCCCCCCCACCTACTTATATCCCCCCTCCAACCCCCCCTAGATCCACTATGGCCCACATGCATGATGACATTAAGCTACATGTTTTCAAAGGAACTGGATCAGAGGATCCAAAACAGTTCTGGTTTTTATGTGAAGTAGTGTGGACTGCTAAGACCATTATGGATCAAGATACAAAAAGGGCCCAGTTGGTTACTTCTTTCAGAGACCGTGCTCTGACCTGGTTCATGAATTTTTCCAGCACTCAGAACCATGCATTCATTGATATAAAAGTAGCAATGATAAAGGAATTTAAGAAGCTGAAATATTCAAATTTCTACTGGACCAAGTCATTTTCCCCATTGGACCTGCACAGCACAAGGAATGCTTCATTGCAGCCTTGCTACCACATATCCAAACTCTGCTCATGCAACAGAAGGTTGGTGACCAGCAGGAGGCTCTGGAAATCACGATGAAGCTTGAAACCGCCCCTGTCGAAGAAAATTCTGGTATTGCTCAAATCCAAGAGCAGTTGGTAGCGATGGCTCTGGAGCTTCGCGATATGAAGAAAGGAAAAACCGGTCGTGAAGAGGTTTGGTGTACCCAATGTCAGACAGAAGGTCACGACAAGGAACAGTGTCCTGTGGTAAGAAATTACTTGAATACTGGTGTGCCAAACCCGTTCAACCCTATTGTTCTATATTGTGAGATTTGTCGGACAAAAGGCCAGCATCGACCTGAAGATTGTTATCTTCTGCAGATGTATGTGCAAGTCCCTAAGAACCCTTATTGTAAATTCTGTAAATCGATGGGACACAACGAAGATGAGTGCCACAGCTTTGACCTCATGAGAGAACGAACTTACGACGCTTATCGGGTACAAAATGAGGGATAGAGCAATGATGGCTATGGTTACCGCGGTGGTGCATCAGGTAGAGGTGATTTTGGAGGTCGTGGTCGTGGTGGTACGGCCGGAAGAGGAAGAGGTCAGGTTGTCTGTTACAACTATAACCAGGCTGGGCATCTAGCAAGAGACTATCAGAACCCCACTACGACATGTCGATATTGCCGAGCAGTAGATCATGTGATTAAGCAGTGCCCGTAGTTGATCGCTAAGATTCAGAATAGACCCTGTGCCCCTACTCAGAATCTTCAGATAATTTCCATCAAGCAAAGACCTGCCCCAGCTATTAATGTTGTTACCCGGAGTGGCGCTACGACGCACATACAGATTAAGGAGAAACAGCCTGACGAGGCTTGGGTTTGTAAGGCCCCCGTGAAATTCCATGCATTTGATATTGAAAGAGAGAAAGAGACATTCATGGAAGCCAAGAAAGATTTTGCTGACCCTAGCACATCAGTAGCACCTGCACAACCACATCAACAGCAGTTGCAGCTGCAAGAAGCTCCGACAAATAAAGTAAGTACACTATCCTCCTTTTTGCAGAGTTGTCTGAAACTCCTAAGAAATCAGCATGCTTTAGGTGAGTTGCAGAAGTTATTGCTTCCTACGAACCTCAGCATTGTATTGGTCAGGCACAAGCTGTTAATAGAGTCAGAAGAACTGGCAGGGAAATTAGATTGAATGTTCCGATAGGAGAGTATGATATGACTGATGTTATCTTGGATCTAGGATCAGAGGTAAATGTCTTAACTAAGAAAACCTTGGAACAAATGGGAAAACCTACCCTTGATTGGTCACCTATACAGTTGATATTAGTCAATCAGCAGAAGATTGTGCCCCTAGGACGATTCCCTAATGTCCCAGTAGATATTGATGGCGTCTGTACTGTAGCAGACTTCGAAGTTATTGAGATGATTGACGATAGCAACCCCTATCCAACCTTGCTAGGAATTGAATGGGAAATGAAAAATGCAGTATTCATTAACCTTAAGAAGAGACAGATGACTTTCGAAGGGAAATATTTGCGATTCATAGTACCTCTGGACCCCTCACAAGGAGAAAGATACACAGAGCCAGTAAAAGATGAATACCGGGATGTTTTGGACCACATCTACAATATCACAGCAAAGGAAGAAGATCATGTTGATCCTACTGCCGAAGGCACCATAGATTGGCAGTGTGACATCCCCTACATGACGGATTCAGATGATGGTCTAGAGAATTGGCAGAACAGATTGTATGAGCTACATGGCCACCGCTGTGCAAGAATTACCAAGTCTCTTAGATGGCTTAGCTCGCAGACAAGAGCCTTACCTGTTTTTGATGGTTCGACAGATCCATAAGAGTTTATTGTGCAATTCTCAGCCCAAATACCATACTTACAGAAAATGGAGACTTTGGATTCAGCATTCAGAGCTACAGCGTCCAGATGGTGGAATGGTCACAAAAAGTACATTCATAGTTGGGAATTTTGCCAATAGTCCCTTCGCTTGAGATTCAGGAATCGACCACAGGAGGTCCGGAGCAGGTTTAACGGTAAGACTAACCCTCAGAAGCATTTGGAGAAATGCTACGAAGCATGGAAGCATGTACCTCATGAAGAATGGGTACATAGGTTTGTGCATACCCTGGAACCTATAGCAAAGAATTGGTATGCGGAGGTTGAGCTTCGCCACGGTACTGTAAGTTGGGATTGTCTTATTGATACCTTTGTACTGACATTTTCTATTAATGAGGTTTCTCCTGCTTTGGACGCAGCTGTTAGATTGATTCATACTAAAGTATTTGATGATCAAGAAATAGCAAAATATCAACCTAATTGGAAGGTACAGGAAGCCAATGCCGTAGAATATTATAACCTCGCAATTGACGAGGATACCAATCTGCGCAACATTAACATCCCTGAGTCAGAAGGACACTACAAAGTGCATGGACCAGTAGTAGAGGCACTTGAAGTGACTCAACCCCTGAAGACGCGGACCCTATACATTGGGACAGAAGAAAACCCTAAGTATGCTACCATTGGAGATTATTGGGATGACGAAATGGTAAGCAAGGTGACCCAACTTCTCCATGAATATCAGGATCTCTTTCCGACGAAGTTCTTAGAGATGAAAGGTATCCTTGGGGATATAGGAGTAATAAAGATCTCGTTGAAACCTGATGCGAAGCCTATGAAATAGCGCTCTTAAAGGATGAACCCTAAGTATAAGGAAAAAGTCCGAATGGAGCTGGATAAGATGCTTGCTACAGGAATTATTGAACCTGTTGAAGAATCTGAGTGGGTCAGTCCTATGGTGGTGCAAGAAAAGAAGACCAAGGGAGAAATCAGAATCTGTGTCGATCTGAGGAAGCTAAATGATGCCTGTTTGCATGATCCTTTCCCCACTCCCTTTACAGATGAAGTTTTAGACAATGTGGGAGGTCAAGAAGTGTACTCTTTTACTGATGGATTTTCAGGTTACCATCAGATTCGCACTGCTCCAGAAGATCGACATAAGACAACCTTCGCTACGGAAATGGGATTCTTCCAGTATACAGTTATGCCATTTGGATTGAAGAATGCACCTGCCATGTTTTCTAGAGTAGTCATCTCTGCTTTTAAGGAATTCATACATAAATTCTTAGAAGTTTATTTTGTTGATTGGACTATCTTCAGGTTAGTAAAAGACCACATAGCTAGTCTAAGACTTATGTTGGACAAATGTAGACAGCATCAGATTTCCTTGAACTTGAAAAAGTGTATCTTCTGTGCCCCTTTTGGAATTCTACTAGGTCACATTGTCTGTAAGCAATGACTGATGATGGATCCTGCGAAGATAGCCATTATTGTGAACTTGCCACCTCTGAAGTTCATTAAACAGATGCGCACTACACTTTGTCACACTGGTTATTATAGGAAATTTATTAAGGGATGTGCTCAGATAACAGCCCCTATGGAAAGGCAGTTGAAGAAAGATATTAAGTTCGAGTGGACACCTGAGTGCCAAGCAAGTTTGGATATTTTGAAGGAAAAGATGGTGATTGCTCCTATCTTAGTATTCCCTGACTGGAATAAGGAATTTCATGTGCATGTCGACACATCCTCCATTGCTCTGGGTATAGTATTGGCCCAGTCAGGTGAAGGTAATATTGATCACCCCATCTCTTTTGCAAGTAGGAAATTGTCCACAGCAAGGAAAAATTATACTATGACAAAACGAGAGGGTCTAGCTATGGTGTATGCATTGCAGAAGTTTCAACATTATCTATTAGGATCTCATTTTGAGATGTTTACTGACCATTCTGCTTTGAATTATTTGGTTAACAAGCCTGTGCTAGGTGGAAGGATATGCAGATGGATGATTCTGTTTCAGGAATATGACTTTGAGATCATAGTCAAACCAGGAACACTGAATCTAGGTCCTAACCATTTGTCGAGGCTCGAGTCGGGGGAAGAACCTATCAGCTTGGACGAAGGTCTTCCTGATGCCCAGTTGTTTTCCATCCAAATGGTTGATGAATACTTTCAGGATATTGTTCAGTATTTGTCTACAGGATTTCCCCCCACCGAGATGACTACACAGCAGAAGAAGCAGCTGGTGATTCGAGCAGCTGACTTTACCTTAATAGCGGGACAACTATATAAGATGGGACCAGATGAAATACTGCGTAGATGTGTCCTAGAGCATGAAAAGCCATTAATTTTGGCTGAGGCACATTCTGGGGCAGCAGGAGGTCATTACGCAGGAAAAGCTGTAACACAAAATATTCTGACAGCTGGATTGTGGTGGCCCACAATTCATAAGGATGCAAGAGAATATTGCCACAGCTGCGACATTTGTCAGAGGACAGGAAAACCATCCAGGAGGGATGAGATGCCTCTAGTTCCGCAGGTAACTTTACAACCCTTTGATAAATGGGCTATTGATTTTGTTGGGCCTATTAATCCCCCTGCAAAGAAATCTGGAGCAAGATACATTATTACAGCAACTAACTACCTTACTCGTTGGGCCGAAGCTCAACCAGTCAAGACCTGTAGTGCTACTATAGCCGCGAAGTTTATCTTCGATAACATCTTGTCAAGATTTGGGTGTCCTAGAATTCTTATGAGCGATCAAGGATCACATTTCTTAAATAATACTATTGAAGTATTGACTGAAGAATTTCAAGTATATCATCAGAAGAGTACTGCCTATCATCCTCAAGCAAATGGAACTGTCGAAGCCTTTAACAAGATCCTTGAACACGCTCTGACGAAGGTTTGCAATGCTAACAAAAATGATTGGGACCTTAGGATTCCAGCAGTACTATGGGCTTATAGAACCACCTGCAAGAAGTTGACAGGCCATACACCTTTTAGGCTGGTTTATGGACAAGAAGCAGTAATTCCCATGGAGTACATTGTACCTAGCGTCAGAATATCTGCTTTTATAGAGATGGATGACCCAGATATGATGAAAGAAAGGCTGGAAAAGATACTAGAACTTGAAGAGGACAGATTCATTTCAGGGTTCTAGCAGCAAGTTCAGAAAGCTAGAGAAAAAGCATGGCATGACAGACACATCAAGAAGAAGCAGTTCTAGCAGGGTGACCTTGTGCTCCTATATGACAGTAGATTCATGAAATTCCTGGGTAAGTTCAAGACACATTGGAAAGGACCATATATAGTACAGAAAGTTACTGATGGTGGCGCAGTCCAGTTAGATAAATTGAACTGAGAAATTTTACCTTCTATGGTGAATGGAAGTAGGCTAAAGAAGTAGAGGGACAAACCGGAACCCCTTGATCAGAAGTAATAGCATGAAGGACAGTCTAAGTACCAAGAACAGTTGAAATTGGGTACTAGACTATAATGAAGCTGTTCTCAAAGCTACAAAGTGTTGAAGACTGTCAAAGTCTGCAGGTTGAAGTTTGGTTGCCATATAGGTCAGGATGGGTCGAAGGTGCATATTGTGTCGAAGGTTCTTGTCAAGGAGAAGCTGAAGTTAGTAGTTATGTCAGATATCATAGGTGTGTCGCAGCTCAAAATGTGATGGATGGGACAAACTAGACTTGGTGGCGCCAGCATGTGAACTCCCCTCACTGCCTGCAATAATGAGATCTTGGGAAAATCTGGCACCGTGTGGACAGGATTTCTGCCACTACATAAGATTCAGCGTCATTAATACACCATGATGACAGATTCTGTTGCGAGATTCTATAAGAAGCTACACCAGCCTGCAACTCTTGCATTGTGCACGTCTTTGAGTTCTTCAATTAGCACTATGTCGAATGACCGTGAAGTCCAGAAGTTATTACGCGTGGTCAGGGAGAGAGGTCTGCTCAACCTTCTGAGTAATCCACCTGGGCAGCCATCTTCGAACAAGTCACAAAGAAAGGTATAAGTTCACTCTAAGGGGTCGGAAGAAAGGCAGAAGTACGCTCTATGCCGCACAAAGAATAGCACCGGTCTTCACAGAAAAACTCTGAAACATCCCAAGATGTATCCGCCTGGTTTGACAGAACCACGATGGCTGTTTGTCTTATGCACCTTGACATACAACTCTGGGGACCCTAAGTTGTGGATGGTCAAATGTTCGGCAAGTAGATTGAATGATGGGGTCGCTGATGGATCCAGAAGGTCTTAACCAGCATATTATGAAGGGAAGAAACGAGTAGCCAGCAGCCACATGTATGGCTTCAGCAAGCAATGCACCAGGCTTCACCAACAAGATTCTACCACCAAAAAAGTAGCTGAGTGTCCCGGGACGGGCCACTGGTGAGTCTTAGGGGCCTGTTGGGGCGTGCACCCTAACAGTCCTTAGGATGGGTAACTCCGCGGAGTTATGGGAGATTGTAAGCGGAGTTATGACTCAAAACAGTCTTAGGGGTGTCGAAGTTGGGTAGAAACCTTCTTTTTGTAATAAACCCATGGTTTAAGTCCAGGGTTTAGGGTTCGGGGTGCCCATGGTTTAAGCCCAGGGTTTTGTAATAAGTGCACTATAAATAAGCACTCTTGTAAAGAAGTCAGTTTAGGCTTTTTGATGTAAGATGAATTGATGTGAAGCTAAGGCTTGTATGTAAAAAGGTTAAGTCCAAGCTGTGTGCGTGGACGACCTCTGCAGCTGTGTGCACAGAGGGTTTTGGGTGATTAAGGAAATCTGCAGCTGTGTGCGTAGAGGCCTGCAACTGTGTGTGTGGCTTTAAGGACTAGAAAGGATCTGCAGCTGAGTGCGCAGATCAGAACTTTGATTTTAGTAAAGAGTTGAATAAAACACATTCTGTAGACGTAGCCCCTACACTAGGGGTGAACCACGTTATATCTGGTGTTGTGGTTCTTTGTGTTATTTATTTTTTGTTCTTTCATGCATTGATAAATAAGATCACTGCTAACTAAATAACTTCGCTGTGAATTCCCAGTAAAGGGTTAAGCAAGTGACTGTCTATTTATTTAGCTGCGAAGTCATATATGTGAATGTTGGAGCTCTGTGTTGTATGAATATAGATTATTAAAGACTAAAGGTACAGTAATATCCCTCTTCTGCTTGCAGAAACCTGATTCTGTGGCATCCCATAGCTATTTCGGGTGAGACTGCAACCTGTTCATAGGTTTTTGCCGATAGGGCCAACACTGTGGGTCTTTTGTTGGTGCGAAGTGCATGGTATAAAACCTGGGTCTGCCCTATAGCCCAACACTTAAAAGAGCAGTCAAGAAAGGGTGTAAAGCCTATGCGTTAACCATTACAGATGAGGCAAGTAGGTTTGAAAAAGATAAGTTAAAAATAGAAGATATTCCTGTTTTAAATGAATTTACTGATGTCTTTCCAGAGGAAATTCCAGGATTACCTCCCAGGAGGGAACTAGATTTCACTATTGAATTGGTGCCAGGTGCGGTACCTAGCTCAAAAGCTCCTTATCATATGAATATTTTAGAATTTAATGAACTAAAATCACAGCTAAAGGAGTTAATAGATAAGAAGTACATTCAACCCAGTGTGTCCCCTTGGGGAGCACCAGTCATCTTTGTCAAAAAGAAAGACGAAACTATGAGACTATGCATAGATTACCGTCAACTAAACAAGATGACCATTAAAAACAGATATCCATTGCCCCGCATAGATGATCTATTTGATCAGCTATGTGGAGCTACAGTGTTCTCAAAGATAGACCTGAGATCAGGATATCATTAGGTAAGGATTAAAGATGAGGACATTTTCAAGAAAGCCTTCAGGATAAGGTATGGACATTACGAATTTGTCGTAATGCCATTTGGGCTTACCAACACCCCAACTATCTTTATGTGCCTAATGAATAATATAATGCATAAGTACTTAGATAAATTTGTTGTCGTGTTTATCGATGATATATTAATTTATTCTAACAATGAAGCAGAACATAAGGAACACTTACGGATAGTTTTACAAGAGCTGCGAGAGCAACAACTTTTTACAAAGTTCAGCAAGTGTGATTTCTTTAAGGATGAAATCCAGTACTTAGGTCGCGTAGTGACTAAGGAAGGGATTTCAGTTGATCCTGAAAAGATTCGGGGAATCGAAGATTGGCCGGTTCCAAAAGATGTAACAGATGTTAGGTCATTCATGGGAATTACCGGAGATTCATTGAAGGCTTTTCAAAAATAGCTAATCCAATCACTTCCTTGCAAAAGAAAGGCAAGAAATTCAATTGGAACTTAAAATGTGAAGAAAGTTTTAAGAAATTAAAAACCTTATTAACAAGTGCACCTATTCTAAGAATAGCAGATCCTAATAAGGATTTCGTGGTATGCACCGATGCTTGTAATGATGGTTTAGGCGGTGTGCTGACTCAAGATGGGCATGTCATTGCCTATGAGTCCAGGAAGTTAAAGATCCACGAAAATAATTATGCAACTTATGATTTAGAACTTGCAGCTGTTATACATGCTTTAAAAATGTGGCGAAACCACTTAATAGGCAAGAAGTTTATTTTAATGACTAATAATAAAGGTCTGAAATATCTTTTAGATCAGCCCAACTTAAATGCAAGACAAGCAAGGTGGTTGGCCTTCTTGAGTGAATATGATTTTGAAATTCAACACGTAAAAGGAAAATAAAATAAGGTGGCTGATGCTTTAAGGAGAAATGCAAAGCTGAATTTTAAAGCAGCAATCAACACTTATGCTACTGACTTAAATGAGCAACTGACAGAACGGATAAAACATGATGAAATTTATAAAAAATTACAAATTACAGCTAAAGAAGAACCTGCAGAAAGCTTAATAAAAGGTTATAGTCTAAATAAAGATGGATTTTTATTGTTTAAGGACAAACTGTATGTGCCTAATGTGCCTAAGGTTAAATTGTTAATTCTGGACGAAGTTCATAAAACACCTTACTCAGGACATCCAGGCTACCAAAAGACTGTCACCATGTTAAGAAAAGAATATTTTTGGCCTAATATGAAATCCAAAGTAGCTGAGTATATAGCTAGATGTTTGGACTGTCAACAAGTGAAAATAGAACACCAACATCCAGCTGGTTTACTACAACCTTTGCCTATTCCTAGTTGGAAATGGGAAGTAATCAGCTTGGATTTTATTACTGGATTGCCCAGAAATCAAAATCAGAATGATTCAGTTATGGTGGTGGTAGATAAATTAAGTAAAGTAGCACATTTCATTTCTATTAAAACTACTTATAAGGGTGCAAACATAGCTGACATATTCTTAAAGCATATTTTTCGGCTACATGGTGTACCAAGGGTTATCATTTCAGACAGGGATCCTAAATTCACAGGGAATTTCTGGAAATCCTTGTTTAAGGGATTGAATACAACACTGAATTTCAGCACCTCCTTCCATCCTCAAACAGATGGACAGACAGAAAGAGTGAATCAAGTTCTGGAAGATTTGTTAAGAATGTATGTTAAAGATCAGCCAGGTAAGTGGGAAGACTACTTGAATTTAGTAGAGTTTGCATACAATAACAACTATCAGTCATCGGCTAAGTTCAGTCCATTTGAAATTTTGTATGGGCGTAAATGCAACACTCCTATCTCCTAGGATAATCTAGTAGATAGATTAGTGTTAGGACCTAAATTATTGAAGGAGATGGAACAGATTGTGAAACAAGTGCAGGAAAATTTGAAGGTAGCACAGGATCGGCAAAAGAGCCAAGCATATTTGAAAAGAACTCCCAAAGAGTTCCAGGTGGGTGAGCACGTGTTTATAAAGGTAAGACCAAAGAAAAGCTCCCTAAGACTGGGGAGTTGTGCAAAACTGAAACCACGTTACTGTGGTCCGTTTGAAATTTTATCAAGAATTGGTCAAGTTGCATATAAGCTAGCGTTACCACCTAACTTGAAAGTGCATAATGTTTTTCATATTTCTGTTCTGAAAAAGTATGTTCATGATGCTACTCATGTGATTGATTGGAATGTTGTATAGGTGGAACCAGAAGGAGAAATCCTAGTCTAACCAGACTGTATCCTCGGGAGGAGGGAAATTACTCTGCGGAACCGCACCATTGGACAGGTGAAGGTGCAATGGAAGCACCTTAGTTCTGAAGAGGCTACCCAGGAACTGGAAAGTAAGATGCGAGAAGCATACCCGAATCTGTTCCAGGAGGTTGTAGAGGATGAAGAATAAGTAACATCGAGGACGATGTTACATTTTAAGGGGGTGTGTATGTCACATACCCCAATTTTGTAAAATAATGTTGATTGTTTTAATTATATTCCTGAGACATTATGTTAAATTTAAAGCTAAGTAGGAACGAATGACTCAGCAGAGTCAACAGAAGTCGAATGTAATTCAGAATATTTTATTATTAATAAATAAATTGTGGAGACAACAGCATGGGAGAGCTGTTAAAAAGAGGTTACTGGTCAAACTGGTGGATGGAACTAGGCGGAGGGAAAAAGACAAGTGGAAGCATCCTCAAACACTTCCTAAGTTGCAGGTGGCAACTTCCCTATATTTGGGGTTATGATTCCCCAAGAAAGTGGGATCAGAGCAGGTGGCTCATTCAATGACAACTAACCCAAAAATACCTAGGCAATCTTTTAAAAGCACCCAAGGAAGAGAGCTGAGGCTGCTCAGTTATTTTCCAGGCAAGAAACATTCAGGTGGAATGCTATTTAGGAAATTCATTTGGGGAGAAAGGGAAAACAGTAAGGAATTTGTTCTCAGAGGATTGCTACAGTAACTTGGTTTATTACAGCTTGTTAGCTGGGAGAA
The DNA here is from genome assembly GCA_001517045.1 of Pseudotsuga menziesii. Classification (NCBI taxonomy): domain Eukaryota; kingdom Viridiplantae; phylum Streptophyta; class Pinopsida; order Pinales; family Pinaceae; genus Pseudotsuga; species Pseudotsuga menziesii. The sequence continues at coordinate 50,015 of LPNX010137950.1, forward strand.
CTTACTGATAAGTTCTGGATTAATACTGAGTTTGAAGACTGGTATCTGACTGTTGCTACACCTAGTTCCAGGCAGGGAGACCAGAGCAAGCTCGGGGGTCCTGAGGAGTTGTTGTTTGAGCGCTCTCCAGGAATTGGTAGGGAGGAATGGCCTCCCATTGCTGTTGTTGTCCAAAGATCAAGCAGGTTCTGTCACTTATCTTTCTTGTTTAAAATACTGTGAATGGTTGAATGTTATGTTTGTAGTTTATGATATAAGAGTTAACTGGTTTAATGATGTAAATGTTTTAGTTTATTAGTAGTGGAATCTTTTGATGAAAGATAAAGACCCACTGTGTTTTTCCACATCTGGGTTTTACCAGACCGTACTCCAGCACAGGGGTAAAATTTAAATAAGGATAGTCTGATGGGATTGCAGAGTAGTAGTTTGTTTCTTTAACTATTTTCAGAAAAGATATTGTATTCACAGTTGTATGAGTTCTTAGTTAAAAATTACTTCCTTGTACTGTGTTTTGCTTTCAGTAATTTTATATTGTAAAGAATAAATAGGAGAGTAGATTTGAGACTAGATTTATTTCTTGTTCTACCATGCAATTCATTTCTTCCAGATTAGAATAACTTCACTACTATACGTCTAATAATAAACTGAAAGTAGGAATAGTTATATAATGATTAGATACTACTATCAAACCATTCTGGTCTAGATTTTATGAATGTTTTGTGATGTATTTCCATTCTTTATTATCCTTGTTTTTATTGGAACTGAGCTCGAACAAGTTTCCAGAGCTGTTAATGTTTTTATTTAGAATATGAACAAAGGTTAATATTTGTGCTTATAAGATAAAATCTGGATAGAGTTAATTAAATTCTGGATATATATATAAATAAATATCATAGCTAAGAAAACAAATTAATTACAAAAGAACATAGATAGTATAGCATAAATTATACAAGAATTAATTAACAAGTATTATTTTCGATATACTTATAAAAATAAATTAAGGATATTAATATAGAGACTATAGTAATCACGGAGTGATAATATAGTTATTATAATAGTAATAAGGTACTTTACTTATGCAATATAAGAATATTATTACTATTAACATAAGTAGTATTCTTATTACTGTAAGTATATCCCAGAACTATTTATACTATCTGAGCTACAAGTATACTGATAGTACTTAGAAGTATTGTAAAAAGAAAGATATAAAAACCCTATATTATTAAAAGGGTATAAACTATACATCAATCATTACAAATTCTTATTAATAAAAAAGTCAAATTATGAACGAGGTACAGAAACCCTAATAATAATATTTTTTAACAGTAAACAAACCAAATGCATTTTGTGCAGGAAGTAAACAACAGAAGTACATGATGCTCTTTTAGCAAGCTTAATTACATACTATAAATATAACTAGTAACCCTAACATTGCAAAAGCACATTTCAACTTAGCAGTAAATTAAAAGAAAAAGGAACAGAGTTATTTTCTTCACTGTCAAATAGGGTTAAACCCTATAAAACCCAATTTATACAAGTAAACCAACAAACGGTGGAACTTAGAGTATTTTACTCACAGTCGTAGTTTTAAATTAAACATAAGTAAGCATTTGAATTTTAATTATTGTAAGCAACGGAGGAATGCAGAAAAGGAAAACAGTAATTAATACTCATATAATAACTTAGGGTAAAAACCCTATTCATTCATGATAAACAAAAGTAATGACTGGAAAACCCAATTCGGTAATATTAACCCACAGCCGTACTGAGAAATTACACATGAAGGCTTACAGCCTATTCTTCTACTATAAACACAGTAATATTTACAAAACAAATATTTACACTCACAGCCGAAGCCGGAGAGCCCTGCAATAGAGCTAGCGTCTTAACCAAACGGTGATAAACAACGAACAAACAACGAAAAGCCATGAGGGTCTAACAGGCCGCAACGACCAATCCCTCATTACCCTATAAGGGTTTACACAAGGTGGATGAGCCATGGAGAAACCAAGGCTTACCGTGGCCCTGATCGCCGCAACCCCGTACTCTTTGTGCAGACAGAGAAGAGAGGCAGATCATATCTACAAAACAAACATACGTCCGGCTGTTAAAATTACATTAAAAGAAAAAAGATGTATATACAAGAAATTGGCATTATTATTAAAAGAAAACAAATAACTCTTTTACCCTAGTATTGGAAAGTCACAAACAGTAATGCAGTGACTAGCGACCAGCATGAGAAAGGAGTCTGCCATTCAATTGCAAAGAAACGGCATTACAACACTCTCGAATTACTGACAGTAGGAAACCCTCGAGTCACATAACTGAAGGAGTAGGAAAAACCCTAAAGCTGAGCTGTTACCCTTCCAACAGCGCACAGTAACGGTGAAACTCAAACCATAACATTTCGAAAGGATGAACCACTCTCGTTGATAAAACTAAAGGAGAATGGTAAATACTGACACAGTCAAGGGGTCGAGCTTAAATAATCGAGACAGCGAAAAGCAAACAAAAGAATGAGTAACACATGATGGGAAAAAGAACCATGAGGCGGTCTTCACGTTGGTCCATCGGGGCAAGTTAACCAGGGAGGAGGAGCCATAGATAGTCGTAGCACTACACAGGTGACAGAGCGGCCGGTTTTCCCTCACAGAAGTCGGACCAATGCCCGAAGGCAAGGGAGGATAATGAGCTAGGTCTTGGGAAAAGACTCTTTTAAAACCTGCAATGCATGGCCCAAACGAAGCCACGTCGCCATGCAAATATTTCTCTCACGGTGGCTTTCTTTCCATAGTTTTCATGAGCAAATCCGTTATCATTAGTTGACAATCATTCGATTGTCACGAAGGGTATACCTTAGCCTGGGCCGAAGTCAACCTATCATTAGAATGTTATAACAAGAATTATGGTTAATACGTAAACTTATCATGAGCTATCATCGATGCAAGGTTTAGCAATTCAATACATTACGTTATATTAAATTATCACCCATGCGATGCAATCAAATGTTAACACTACGTTCATCATGGGTACAGCCAACTATATGACAAGAACCTTGTAACATGATATTTTAATTAATAAACATTTGATATAAGGAGCACTATATCTAGAGTGGTAAGTGCAATAACATCATCTTGTATACAAACTTGAAATGTCTAAGGTAAATATTTTAATAGTTATCTTTAGACTAAGACTTTTAACTTAAAATGTCACAGACTTGTTTATGACCTGTTCATCCAGGTGAATGACTACTTGTCATTTAACACTTTACAGTCTTAATAGAACAAGCTTGTAACAAGATTATAGGAGGGAAATATAATACATATGTTCAAGTAAGAATATTATTTTTATAAGTATTCCACCAAAACTTATATTGTAATTATAGAGTAAACTAATGGTTGACTTTAAGGAAGTTGTAGATTCAACCATAGTAACTATTGTATTATAATGTTAACCTTTATGGTCTTGCCATATTCATCTAAGTTTGATAAATGCTTACAAGAGGAAATAACAACTAAATATTTTTTATGAATGCATCAGCTGGAAATAATGTCCTTAACTTAGAAATTAACACATATGAAGGTGAAGCCATTTAAATGAAAGTTTATCAACGTAATGGTTAGACCTTGAAACTTTTATGTTGTACATACTTTTAATGACTAAAATAATAACCAGTTTACGGTAGGTGATCCATCATACCTAAGATAAGCTTTAGTATGTGTTGAATTCAGTGGTAATGTAAATAAGACCTGGTGCAATAGTATGAGTATATCCCTATCAGTGGATAGTTGATTTTAGAAGCAGTAAATTGTAAACCCCTTATTCATACACTTTACGAATTAAGAGTATTTGTGTTTTCTTAAACATAAACTTTTGATTTTCGTTTTCTAATTGTAAACAATCTTATTTAAAGATCTTTTAACACTGACAACTATGATAGATATCAGATAGTTCAGTAATATTAAGAACTATAATTCTACCGCTACTAGAATGAAGAACATATAATGGATTTTACCTCAGTAAGCATTGATTTGTGCATAGCCACTAATGTCTTACTGAACTTTGAATTGCAAACAAACTTGTACATAAAAACTTTAGAATTTTTACTTGCAACAGCCAATCTTCTTACCTGTAATCTGTAAGGACAGAAGAAACTTTCTGCATTAGCTCGAAAGCTAAGTAAGCCCAGTTTTTTTATGACAGCCCCACCTTATGTTCGCAAAAAGAAACAAGTCGGTAAACTGAAAAGATTTGTTCAATCACTCTATGCAAATAACAGATGAATTCTAATAATAAGCTGATAACCTTTAACTAATTAAATGATTTTTTAACTGCATTTATGTTAAAAATTATGTAAATTAAAAATTTTAATTTTTTTCGGAAAATTTGGGGTTTTGACATGTGGTATCAGAGCATCGTTCAAATACTAGGCCTCAATGTATCCCAACTAGTTTCCGTAGAACAGTAAAAATAATATACTAACGTGTATTTTGTTTTATTTAAAGAACAAAAAAATTATTTTTATGAATATAACAGGAAGGTATGGAGAATATAGGAGAATATGCTCAGGAGGAGTCTCCAAACACCGAGACAAAACAAATGTCCAGAGAACCTATGTTAGAAGAGGTAATTGCTCATTCTTCAGAGCTTATGCAGACTATAAAGAATTTGAAGACTGAAATGGAATCAGTCAAGAAGGACAATGAGAGGATTTTGAATACTCAAGAAGAGTTGAACCAAATCTTGATGGTAAAATTTCAGACCGAAGGGAGGAGCAAAAGATCCGAATCTGAGGAGGCTAGCCATCAGAAAGGATATAAAAAGATGAAGCTGTCTAAGGCTGAAAGCAGCTCATCATCTGAAGGGTTCAAGGAACAACAAATTTATTACACTACTAGTGACAGTAGTGAGGCTGAGTTGTATGACAGAAAGAAGTACAGACCATATGAAGAGATTTCCGGGGAGTTTAAGAAAATAAAGCCCCCGACTTTTAACAGAGAGACTGAAAAAGGGGAAGAAGCAGAGTCCTGGTTATCCAGGATGAGGAGGTATTTTCAGATATACAATTATTCAAATCAGCTGAAGGCAAGAATGGCCATCTATAATCTCTCTGGAAAAGCAGACATATGGTGGCAAGATCTGAAAAGAGTCAAGGGGATCAAGGAAAAAGAAGTTAATTGGAGTACCTTTAAAAGGTACTTCAAGAAGAAATTTTTGTCCGAACAATATTATGAAAAAAGAGATAAAGAATTTTATTAGTTAAAGTTAGGATCCATGACTATGAAGGATTTAAACAGTATATTCTTAAGCTTGTTGAGGTATGTACCTTATTTAGTCGATGAGAAACCTAAAGTGCAGCGGTTTCTCAGCTGTCTGCCATATCATATCAAGGACAGAATCAAGTATGATAACCCGAAGAATCTGGAAGAAGCCATGCGGAAGGCTAATTTCTGTTTTGAACAGAATAAGAAGAAAGAAGGTATAGCCAACTGGAAGGCTAAAAAGAACAGTAATCATCCTGAGTTCAAGAAAAAGGAATTTGTACACCAGAAGAATTTCAAGAATAATAAGAACAGAAATTATTCTAACAGTAAGAACTTCCAGGGAAATAGAAATGGTGCTTCTAATAATTCTAATAATTCTAGTAACTTTAAAGGCAAGGAAGCTGCAAACAATCATGAGAATTTTACTAAGAATTTTGAACGAAAGGATCCTGTTAAGTGCTGGGAATGCAATGGCCCGCACTATGCCTCGGTTTGCCAAAATCAGAAAAAGTCAAACAACAATATTCACACTGTGCAGGATGAAATGACCATTGGAAAATTTGCGAGGACTATTCCAAGAATAAATGCAGCTTTGGAGAACTGCCAAGCTGACTATCAAACTTCCATGGTGGAAGTGGAAGGTATGGTTAATCAAACCCCTGTAACCATTTTAATTGATCCTGGAGCTAGTCTTAGTTACATTGCACCTCAGGTAGTGGAAAAATGTAATTTGTCTGTAGATAAATTTGATAATTCCTGGTTAGTTCAATTAGCCACTGGGGAAAAAAGGAAGGTAACCTGTTATGTGAAAGACTGTGCTTTAGTTATGGATGATTTTAAAACTACAGTTAAGCTTAATGTTCTGCCACTTGGCTCGTATGATTTACTAATTGGTATGGATTGGTTAGAGCAGCACAAGGTAGTTTTAAACTGTTTTGATTAGACCTTTACATGGGTAAATAATAATGAACAACCAGTAACAGTTAAAGGTATTCCTAGGAAAACTGTAATTAGGTAGATTTCTGTGTTACAACTTAAGAGAGCAGTCAGGAAAGGGTGTAAAGCCTATGCTGTAACCATTACAGATGAGGCCAGTAGGTTTGAAAAAGATAAGTTAAAAATATAAGATATTCCTGTTTTAAATTAATTTACTGATGTCTTTCCAGAGGAAATTCTAGGATTACCTCACAGGAGGGAACTGGATTTCACTATTGAATTGGTGCCAAGTGCGGTACCTAGCTCAAAATATTCATATCGTATGAATATTTTAGAACTTAATGAACTAAAATCACAGCTAAAGGAGTTAATAGATAAGAAGTACATTCGACCCAGTGTGTCCCCTTGGGGAGCACTAGTCATCTTTGTCAAAAAGAAAGACGAAACTATGCGACTATGCATAGATTACTATCAACTAAACAAGATGACCATTAAAAATAGATATCCATTGCCCCACATAGATGATATATTTGATCAGCTACGTGGAGCTACGGTGTTCTCAAAGATAGACCTGAGATCAGGATATCATCAGGTAAGGATTAAAGATAAGGACATTTTCAAGACAGCCTTCAGGACAAGGTATGGACATTACGAATTTGTCGTAATACCATTTGGGCTTACCAATGCCCTAGCTATATTTATGTGCCTAATGAATAATATAATGCATAAGTACTTAGATAAATTTATTGTCATGTTTATCGATGATATCTTAATTTATTCTAACAATGAAGCGGAACATAAGGAACACTTACGGATAGTTTTACAAGAGCTGCGAGAGCAACAAATTTTTGCAAAGTTCAGCAAGTGTGATTTCTTTAAGGATGAAATCCAGTACTTAGGTCATGCAGTGACTAAGGAAGGGATTTCAGTTGATCCTGAAAAGATTCAGGCAATCGAAGATTGGCCGGTTCCAAAAGACATAACAGATGTTAGGTCATTCATGGGAATTACCGGTTATTACAAGAGATTCATTGAAGGCTTTTCAAAAATAGCTAATCCAATCATTTCCTTGCAAAAGAAAGGAAAGAAATTCGATTCCAACTTAAAATGTGAAGAAATTTTTAAGAAATTAAAAACCTTATTAACAAGTGCGCCTATTCTAAGAATAGCATATCCTAATAAGGATTTTGTGGTATGCACCGATACTTGTAATGATGGTTTAGGCAGTGTGCTGACTCAAGACGGGCATGTCATTGCCTATGAGTCCAGGAAGTTAAAGATCCACGAAAAGAATTATGCAACTTATGATTTAGAACTTGGAGCTGTTATACATGCTTTAAAAATGTGGCAACACCACTTAATAGGCAGGAAGTTTATTTTAATGACTGATAATAAAGGTCTGAAATATCTTTTAGATCGGCCCAACTTAAATGCAAGACAAGCAAGGTGGTTGGCCTTCTTGAGTGAATATGATTTTGAAATTCAACACATAAAAGGAAAACAAAATAAGGTGGCTGACGCTTTAAGCAGAAATGCAAAGCTGAATTTTACAGCAGCAATCAGCACTTATGCTACTGATTTAAATGAACAGCTGACAGAAGGCATAAAACAGGATGAAATTTATAAAAAATCACAAATTACAGCTAAAGAAGAACCTACAGAAAGCTTAATAAAAGGTCATAGTCTAAATAAAGATGGATTTTTATTGTTTAAGGACAAACTGTATGTGCCTAATGGCCTAAGGTTAAATTGTTGATTCTAGACGAAGTGCATAAAACACCTTACTCAGGACATCCAGGCTACCAAAAGACTGTCACCATGTTAAGAAAAGAATATTTCTAGCCTAATATGAAATCCAAAGTAGCTGAGTATATAGCTAGATGTTTGGACTATCAATAAGTGAAAACAGAACACCAACATCCAGCTAGTTTATTGCAACCTTTTCCTATTCCTAGTTGGAAATGGGAAGTAATCAGCTTAGATTTTATTACTGGATTGCCCAGAAATCAAAATCATAATGATTCAGTTATGGTGGTGGTAGATAAATTAAGTAAAGCGGCACATTTCATTCCTATTAAAACTACTTATAAGACTGCAAACATAGCTGACATATTCTTAAAGCATATTTTTCGGCTACATGGTGTACCGAGGGTTATCATTTCAGACAGGGATTCTAAATTCACAAGGAATTTATGGAAATCCTTGTTTAAGGGATTGAATACAACACTGAATTTCAGCACCTCCTTCCATCCTCAAACAGATGGATAGATAGAAAGAGTGAATCAAGTGCTCGAAGATTTGTTAAGAATGTATGTTAAAGATCAGCCAGGTATTTGGGAAGACTACTTGCATTTAGCAGAGTTTGCATACAATAACAACTATCAGTCATCAGCTAAGTTCAGTCCATTTGAAATTTTGTATGGGCGTAAATGCAACACTCCTATCTCCTGGCATAATCCAGTAGATAGATTAGTGTTAGGACCTGAATTATTGAAGGAAATGGAATAGATTGTGAAACAAGTGCAGAAAAAATTGAAGGTAGCACAGGATCGGCAAAAGAGCCAAGCAGATTTGAAAATAAATCCCAAAGAGTTCCAGGTGGGTGAGCACATGTTTATAAAGGTAATACCAAAGAAAAGCTCCCTAAGACTGGGGAGTTGTGCAAAACTAGCACCACGTTACTGTGGTCCGTTTGAAATTTTATCCTGAATTGGTCAAGTTGCATATCAGCTAGCGATACCACCTAACTTGAAAGTGCATAATGTTTTTCATATTTCTGTTCTGAAAAAGTATGTTCATGATGCTACTCATGTGATTGATTGGAATGTTGTACAGGTGCAACCAGAAGGAGAAATCCTAGTGGAACCGGACTGCATCCTCGGGAGGAGGGTAATTACTCTGTTGAACCGCACCATTGGACAGGTGAAGGTGCAATGGAAGCACCTTAGTCCTGAAGAGGCTACCTGGGAACTGGAAAGTAATATGCGGGAAGCATACCCGAATCTGTTCCAGGAGGTTGCAGGGGATGAAGAATAAGTAACATCGAGGACGATGTTACATTTTAAGGGGGTGTGTATGTCACATACCCCAATTTTGTAAAACAATGTTAATTGTTTTAATTATATTCCTGAGACATTATGTTAAATTTAAAGCTAACTAGGAACTGATGACTCAGCAAAGTCAACAGAAGTGGAATGTAATTCAGAATATTTTATTATTAATAAATAAATTGTGGAGACAACAGCATGGGAGAGCTGTTAAAAAGAGGTTACTGGTCAAACTGGTGGATGGAACTAGGTCGAGGGCAAAAGACAATTGGCAGCATCCTCAAACACTTCCTAAGTTGCAGGTGGAAACTACCCTATATTTGGGGTTATTATTCTCCAAGAAAGTGGGATCAGAGCAGGTGGCTCATTAAATGACAACTAACCCAAAAATACCTAGGCAATCTTTTAAAAGCACCCAATGAAGAGAGCTGAGGCTGCTCAGTTATTTTCCAGGGAAGAAACATTCAAGTGGAATTCTATTCAGGAAATTCATTTGGGGAAAAAGGGAAAACAGTAAGGAAGTTGTTCTCAGAGGATTGCTGCAGTAACTTGGTTTATTACAGCTTGTTAGCTGGGAGAACTTACTGATAAGTTCTGGATTAATACTGAGTTTGAAGACTGGTATCTGACTATTGCTACACCTAGTTCCATCCAGGGAGACCAGAGAAAGCTCGAGGATCCTAAGGAGTCATTGTTTGAGCGCTCTCCAGGAATTGGTAGGGAGGAACGGCCTCCCATTGCTGTTGTTGTCCAAACATCAAGTAGGTTCTGTCACTTACTTTCTTGTTTAAAATACTGTGAATGGTTGAATGTTATGTTTTTATTTTATGATATAAGAGTTAACTGGTTTAATGATGTAAATGTTTTAGTTTATTAGTAGTGGAATCTTTTGATGAAAGATAAAGACCCATTGTGTTTTTCCACATCTGGGTTTTTCCAGACCGTACTCCAGCACAGGGGTAAAATTTAAATAAGGATAGCCTAATGAGATTGCAGAGTAGTAGTTTGTTTCTTTAACTATTTTCAGAAAAGATATTTGATTGACAGTTGTATGAGTTCTTAGTTAAAAACTACTTCGTTGTACTGTGTTTTGCTTTCAGTAATTTTATATTGTAAAGAATAAATAGGAGAGTAGATTTGAGACTAGATTTATTTCCTGTTTTACCATACAAATCCTTTCTTCCAGTTTAGAATAACTTCACTACTATATGTCTAATAATAAATTGAAAGTAGGAATAGTTATATAATGATTAGATACTACTGTCAAACCATTCTGGTCTAGATTTTATGAATGTTTTGTGATGTATTTCATTTCTTTATTATCCTTCTTTTTATTGGAACTGAGCTTGAACAAGTTTCCAGAGCTGTTGATCATTTTATTTGAAATATGAACAAAGGTTAATATTTGTGCTTATAAGATAAACTCTGGATAGAGTTAATTAAATTCTGGATATATATATAAATAAATATCATAGCTAAGAAAACAAATTAATTACAAAAGAACATAGATAGTATAGCATAAATTATACAAGAATTAATTAACAAGTATTATTTTCGATATACTTATAAAAATAAATTAAGGATATTAATATAGAGACTATAGTAATCACAGAGCGATAATATAGTTATTATAATAGTAATAAGGTATTTTATTTATGCAATATAAGAATATTATCACTATTAACATAAGTAGTATTCTTATTACTGTAAGTATATCCCAGAACTATTTATACTGTCTGAGCTACAAGTATACTGACAGTACTTAGAAGTATTGTAAAAAGAAAGATATAAAAACCCTATATTATTAAAAGGGTATAAAATATACATCAATCATTACAAATTCTTATTAATAAAAAAGTCAAATTATGAACCAGGTACAGAAACCCTAATAATAATATTTTTATAACAGTAAACAAACCAAATGCATTTTGTGCAGGAAGTAAACAATAGAAGTACAGGATCCTCTTTTAGCGAGCTTAATTACATACTATAAATATAACTAGTAACCCTAACATTGCAAAAGCACATTTCAACTTAGCAGTAAATTAAAAGAAAAAGGAACGGAGTTATTTTCTTCACTGTCAAATAGGGTTAAACCCTATAAAACCCAATTTATACAAGTAAACCAACAAACAGTGGAACTAACAGTATTTTACTAACAGTCGTAGTTTTAAATTAAACATAAGTAAGCATTCGAATTTTCAATATTGTAAGCAAGGGAGGAATGCAGAAAAGGAAAACAGTAATTAATACTCATATAATAACTTAGGGTAAAAACCCTATTCATTCATGATAAACAAAAGTAATGACTGTAAAACCCAGTTCGGTAATATTAACCCACAGCCATACTGAGAAATTACACATGAAGGCTTACAGTCTGTTCTTCTACTATAAACACAGTAATATTTACAAAACAAAGATTTACACTCACGGCCGAAGCCGGAGAGCCCTGCAATAGAGCTAGGGTCTTAACCAAACGGTGATAAACAACGAACAAACAACCAAAAGCCATGAGGGTCTAACAGGCCGCAATGACCAATCCCTCATTACCCTGTAAGGGTTTACACAAGGTGGATGAGCCATGGAGAAACCAAGGCTTACCGTGGCCCTGATCGCCGCAACCCCGTACTCTTTGTGCAGAGAGAGAAGAGAGTCAGATCGTATCTGCAAAACAAACATACGTCCGGCTGTTAAAATTACATTAAAAGAAAAAGGATGTATATACAAGAAATTGGCATTATTATTAAAAGAAAACAAATAACTCTTTTACCTTAGTATTGGAAAGTCACAAACAGTAATGCAGTGACTAGCCACCAGCACGAGCAAGGAGTCTGCCATTCAATTGTAAAGAAACGACATTACAACACTCTTGAATTACTAACAGTAGGAAACCCTCGAGTCACATAACTGAAGGAGTAGGAAAAACCCTAAATCCGAGCTGTTACCCTTCCAACAGCACACAGTAACGGTGAAACTCAAACCATAACATTCCGAAAGGACGAACCACTCTCGTTGATAAAACTAAAGGAGAATGGTAAAGACTGACACAGTCAAGGGGTCGAGTTTAAATAATGGAGACAGCGAAAAGAAAACAAAAGAATGAGTAACGCATGATGGGCAGAAGCACCATGAGACAGTATTCATGTTGGTGCATCAGGGTAAGTTAACCAGGGAGGAGGAGCCATAGACAGTCGCAACACTACACAGGTGATATGGCGGCCGGTTTTCTCTCATAGAAGTCGGACAAGTGCCTGAAGGCGAGGGAGGATAATGAGCTAGGTCTTGGGAAAATACTCTTTTAAAACCTGCAATGCATGGCCCACACGAAGCCACGTCGCCATGCAAATATTTCTCTCACGGTGGGTTTCTTTCCATAGTTTCGATGAGCAAATCGGTTATCATTAGTTGACAATCATTCGGCTGTCATGAAGGGTATACCTTAGCCTGGGCCGAAGTCGACCTATTGTTAGAACGTTATAACAAGAATTATGGTTAATACGTAAACTTATCATGAGCTATCATCGATGCAAGGTTTAGCAATTCAATACATTACGTTATATTATATTATCACCCATGCGATGCAATCAAATGTTAACACTAGGTTCATCGTGGGTACAGCCAACTATATGACAAGAACCTTGTAACATGATATTTTAATTAATAAACATTTGATATAAGGAGCACTATATCTAGAGTGGTAAGTGCAATAACATCATCTTGTATACAAACTTGAAATGTCTAAGGTAAAGATTTTAAGAGTTATCTTTAGAGTAAGACTTTTAACTTAAAATGTCACAGACTTGTTTATGACCTGTTCATCCAGGTGAATGACTACTTGTCATTTAACACTTTACAGTCTTAATAGAATAATCTTGTAACAAGATTATAGGAGGGAAATATAATACATATGTTCAAGTAAGAATATTATTTTTATAAGTATTCCACCAAAACTTATATTGTAATTATAGAGTAAACTAATGGTTGACTTTAAGGAGGTTGTAGATTCAACCATAGTAACTATTGTATTATAATGTTAACCTTTATGGTCTTGCCATATTCATCTAAGTTTGATAAATGCTTACAAGAGGAAATAGCAACTAAATATTTGTGTTGAATGCATCAGCTGGAATAAATGTCCTTAACTTAGAAATTAACACATATGAAGGTGAAGCCATTTAAATGAAAGTTTATCAACGTAATGGTTAGACCTTGAAACTTTTATGTTGTACATACTTTTAATGACTAAAATAATAACCAGTTTACGGTAGGTGATCCATCAGACCTAAGATAAGCTTTAGTATGTGTTGAATTCAGTGGTAATGTAAATAAGACCTGGTGCATCAGCATGAGTATATTCCTCTCAGTGGATAGTTGATTTTAGAAGCAGTAAATTGTAAACCCCTTATTCATACACTTTACGAAGTAAGAGTATTTGTGTTTTCTTAAACATAAACTTTTGATTTTCGTTTTCTAATTGTAAACAATCTTATTTAAAGATCTTTTGACACTGACAACTATGATAGATATTAGATAGTTCAATAATCTTAAGAACTATAATTCTACCTCTACTAGAATGAAGAACATATAATGGAGTTTACCTCAGTAAACATTGATATGTGCTTAGCCACTAATGTCTTACTGAACTTTGAATTGCAAACAAACTTGTACATAAAAACTTTAGAATTTTTACTTGCAGCAGCCAATCTTCTTACCTGTAATCTGTAAGGACAGAAGAAAATTTCTGCATTAGCTTGAAAGCTAAGTAAGCCCAGTTTTTTTATGACAGCCCCACCTTATGTTCGCAAAAAGAAACAAGTCAGTAAACTCAAAAGATTTGTTCAATCACTCTATGCAAATAACAGATGAATTATAATAATAAGCTGATAACCTTTAACTACTTAAATGATTGGTTAACTGCATTTATGTTAAAAATTATGTAAATTAAAAATTTTAATTTTTTTCGGAAAATTTGGGGTTTTGACATAAAGACTACTTTCCTTTACCCTTTATTGATCAAGTATTAGATACTCTGTCAGGTAAACAGTATTTTTCCTTTCTTGACAGGTATAGTGGTTACAACTAGATTTTAATAGCACTGGAAGATCAAGACAAAACCACTTTTACATGCCCTTGGGGAACATATGTTTATCGAGTTTTTCCATTTGGCTTATGTAATGCACCTGCCACTTTCCAACAAGCATTCTTAGGAATATTTTCTGATCTTATTCATGACTGTGTGGAGGTATACATGGATGAATTTACAGCCTATGGTAATACCTTTCAAGAATCCCTTGACAACCTCTAGAAGGTGTTGATCCGATGTCAAGAAATGAATTTATCCCTTAGTCATGAAAAATGTAGAATGTTACTGAAAGAAGGTATAGTTTTAGGACACCATGTTTGTTCCCAGGGAATTTTAGGTAGACCCTGTGAAGATTGAAGTAATTGTTGGCCTTCCCCCTCCCAAAACGCAAAAATAGGTAAGAATTTTCCTTGGTCATGCAGGATATTACTGCCGCTTTATTGAAAAATTCACTAAAATAGCTTCACCAATGTTTAAGTTTCTTACAAAGGATGTAGATTTCTAGTGGACAGAATCTTGTCAAAATGCTTTTGAAATCCTAAAAGCTAAATTATCGTTGGCACCAATACTTAGGGGTCCTGATTGTTCCCTTCCTTTTCACATATCTACCAATGCCTCTGATATAGCCATAGGAAGAGTCCTCGGTGAAAAAGAAGGACAAGCACTTTATGCCATCTATTTTATTAGCAAAAATTTGACCCCTGTTGAATTAAATTATATTGTTACTGAAAAAAGAATTTTTTGCAGTAGTTTATTCTATTAATAAATTTCGTCATTATATCATGGGATATGAAGTTTTTGTGCATACTAATCACTCCGCCATTAGATTTCTAATGAATAAACCAATTACCAATGGTAGAGTGACCCGGTGGCTTCTTTTATTGCAAGAATTTAACATTACTGTCATTGATCGACCTGGTAAAGAAAATCTTGTAGCAAATTTCCTTTCCTGTATTCAACATGAAGACGGTACTAAACCAGTTGACGAAAATTTTCCTGATGAACATCTATTTTCTGTATCTGTTCAAACCCCTTGGTTCCCAGATATTTCCAATTATCTAGCAACTGGGAAAATACCAAACCATTTATCTCCACATGAGAAGCGTCATATTATAGTTCAGAGTTCCAATTATTCTTGGGTTGATAACGATCTCTTCCACACTGGTCCAAATCTTATTATTCGACGATGCGTGTGGGAGGAATAAATGACAGACATCCTCCATCCATGCCATGATGGACCATGTGGAGGACATTTTTCTGACAAGAGGACGCCATATAAAGTATTACATTCTGTTTATTATTGGCCAAGAATTTTTAAGGATTCTACCAAATATGTTAAAGGAAGTGATAGTGGCCAAAGAATGGGTAGACCTACATCATTTGATTAAATTCCTTTACAACCCCAAGTTATGATTGAACATTTTGAGAAATGGGATCTTGATTTTGTAGGACCAATTTCTCCCATGTCTCGTAAAAAGAAATATATCATAGTTTGCACAGACTATGTCACCAAGTGGGTAGAAGCTAAATCTTTATTTAGAGCCACAGATAAATCGGTGGTATAATTCATATATGAAGAAATTTTCACCCGGTTTGGTGTACCTAGAGAAATTGTCATAGATCAAGGTACTAAATTTACTTTTAAATTAATGAAAGGAGTTACTACGAAATATGGTATTCAACATTGCAAATCTTCACCGTATCACCCTCAGGCTAATGGTCCGATAGAATCAACTAATAAAGTATTAGAATCCATTTTAACTAAGACCATTCATTTACATCATAAGAATTGGGTAGATAGACTCCCCGAGGCTTTATGGACCTATAGGATAACATGGAGAAACACTACCGGACATACCCCCTATGCGTTAGTGTATGGTAAACAAGTCCTTTTACCTATTGATATTCAATTTAATACCTTTTGTATGGAAGCACAATTAGGCATGAATTTGGATGAAGAACATAAACAACGAATATTACAAATTAATGAGTTAGATGAAACTAGACAAGATGCACTCCAAAGAACGATGTCAATACAGAATCAATGAAAAACATGGCATGATAAATTTATTAAGCAAAAGCAATTTAAAACTGGAGATTGGGCACTACTATTCGATTCACGGTTTAAAAATTTTAAAGGAAAATTAACTACCCGTTGGATGGGTCCATACGAAGTACTTACAACTTTTGACAATGGATCAGTAAAAATTAAAAAAATCGATGGCTCAGAAGTTTCCTTTGTATTAAATGGACATAGACTTAGGCTTTATCATCAACCGACATCTAAACGGGATTTTATACCTAATGTTTTGCAACAAAATGAAATGGAATTAGTTGAAGGGGAACATTAGAGGAAATTTCAACTCAAAATGGGCCTCCTAAGGAAAATTAATAAAATAATATTTATTAATTTTGGAGGAAGAAAAGAAAAAACTAATTTTTTGTTCATATTTTCGACCTATTCCTTGTGTTTTTACTCAAATTTCGATCCGGAGAGCCCATAGGATGTGGAATTAAATTTTGCATCCAATGAGTACCCACTCAACATAATTTTGATGGGCCCCGCTACCCCAAAAATATAATTCCACATCTAACGGTCTCTCTCGATCGAAATTTGAGTAAAAACACAGGGAGATATGTCGAAAACACAAACAAAAAAAGTAGTTTTTTTAATGATATCTGTCCCCAAATTTATATTAAAAATTTGTTTAACAAGTGTTCCCTTTTTGAATTTTAAAGCATTTTTATTGGCGAATACCTGATGAGATGGAATTTGTATTATTTTTAGAAGGCCCATTTTAAATTGAAATTTCCTCTAATGGCTATGCCTCCTCCTCCTGATCCTTGAAAAAATATTTTGGGTTATTATCACTTGTATATATGTAAATATGTGCTTGTTTCTTTGAATAAATAAGAGTCATTTCTAATAGGTTGTTTACACAAGACTCTTNGAACAAATTGAATCATCTAACAAGTTGTTTTGCAGCTTGATTACAAGTATATTATCTCTATGACAAGCTAACATAATATTACTTGGACAAAGGAAGTATGCTAAATACTCATCAGGTATTTTAACCTTTCTTGGGGTACTTTTGAAATTTTTAGCTTATACTGATACATTTTTTTTATATAAATCCTTTGTATATCATACTTCACCAGTTTTTCCACAGTTTTTCTATGATTCATATAGTTTTTTTGTATTTTGATTCAGACATGTATATTTCTGATTTATCCTTTTCAACAATTTCTTAATAAGACCCACCTTTATTATCATATCTTTCCAAGCCTTATTTTTCACCTATGGATTACTAGTTCATCCTATACTTAGTATCAAAACTTGTCTCTTGAGTATTTTTGGTGATAACTCAAAAGTAATTGGATTTTTTGTCTGTGGGGAACATTACTTTTATTTCATAAAGAAGAAGGATTGTTAAGTTAAAGAACAACTTTCAATTATTCTCTTTTGACATGTTTTATGAGTCTGGCCATTATGAAATTACTTATAACTTTATTCTGAAAAAAAAAATTGAATTATATGTTTAGCAGGATTTAACACGCTCTAGTACCAATCGACTTCCATATATTTAATATCATTATACAACGCAACCCCGTTGGGGTACTGAATAGACCTGCTAGAAGCGGGTAAATGATAAGTAAAAAACTTACAACAGGAATCTAGATAAATGCAAGTAAACCCATCAGGGTACTGAAAAGGCTTGCTGGCAGCGGGGCTATGCTTGCATGGTTCTAATATAAACCCATCGAGGTATTGAACAGGCCTCCTGATAGCGGGGCAATATTCGGTAAATGAGATCTGGTTAATACATCGCTATGCACATAGTTCGTAAAATAATATTAAAAAGTATTTAAAAAAATTATGTCATGGCCAATTGTTTATAATGTCATTTGAGAATGGCTCTCAATTGTACTTTTGCCTAGCCGTCTAATTTCGCATATACCTAAGATGTCATTATCTTAGAAATGGGACCCATAGTTGTAAATCTCACACACTCCAGGGTACACTTAAAATATTTTATGATGACAGGATATATTTACAATGAGGCATGGATGGCTGGTTTTCCCTATGGTATTCTTTTAATTATAATATTCTCATTTGTGTGGTCTTTCTAAGCACTATTTTATTTTTCATGAATATACATTTTTGAACCTGTTCCATTTACTGGTTAGGTTTTTTTTATTTCTTTCTTTAAAAAATAATTAACAACATGCTAGCACTCTTTCTATTTTTTTGGAACAATCAATTCTTCTCTCTGTATCGCTTGAGGACATGCCATATCTTTGGTTTGGGGGAAGATGGATTTGAAAAATTAGATTATTTTCCTTTTTATGACAAATCTATTTATCTCTAACAAATGATAAGTATTTTTAGGAATGTAAACAGTGGAATTTGGTTATAGCTTGAAGCATATTTTTATAGAAAAATTGAATATGGAAGACCATATGAAGGATCGAATGAAGGCAAATGAAATATTAAATAGCGATCTAGTAAAAATGGTGATATTATAGCATTCATGATTAAATTTGCTAACCAAATTTTGCTTCTGGGAAAATAGTTTTTACTTCCATTTCATTGTTAATAATACTATACTCTTACCCAATCATGCATAAAAATGATCAATATTTTTGTTATTCAAAATGTGATTTATGTTTTTGTGTTACATGTTCAACCTGCCCAAAGTTTTACTTTGGACATGGTTGAATTAATTTCAAACCTTATAAATGACAAAATTATTTTGAACCTGAGAACTGTTAAATTAAGAATGTTGAAAAACCCAATAAAGTTATTTTTAATTTTCATACAATGTTTGACATGAAATATATGTTATTTTTAAGTTACAGGTTAAAAGAGTGAAGTTTAAAAGTACTTTCTTCATTTGCCAAGTTGAAGGCGGCCGCTAGTTTGCATTCTTCCTAAATTGTTTTTCTTTCGTTTTGCTCAGTGGGACCTGTCATTTCTCCAGTTTGGGGGAATGTTGATCCTAGAGTTGTTATCATTTTAGGAAGTTAAATTACTCATGTAAACACATGTTTTACTATATTTTGTATATTTTATGTCACACAAATCATTATTCAGCCTCAGGTATGAATTTATTTAAGGTTTATATAAAACCTATTTATTATTATCATTTTTATGATTTTATTAATTAAAAATGACATTATTAAATTGCATTTGATATATTAATGGATTTATATATTTGCTTGTAGACTTTATAATCTTTTTGGGCTAAATTAATAAACAGAACGCATTTAGCCTGCCTTTCGCACAGCATGTCCATCTCAACGTCTAGCGTTTCATCTAGCCTGTTGCGGGAAACTAGCTAGTGGTTTGTCAGATGTTGAAATGTGTTGTTGTAGACTGTAGTCCTGAAGCGCGCTAGCAAAAAAACACTCTATTTTCCCTATCTCGATTCCCATTATATCCATCTCACGACCCAACTTTCCATTTAGCTCTCTATCTAGATCACCCATCAGACTGCGCGCTACCGAGAATTGATTCCAGGAATTTAAAACATGAAACAACCTGCAAATGAATTGTTATCCATGCATCTGGGTGATGAAGCTATGTTCTAGATACTTTTCCAGCCTGCATTCTCTTTCGCTCGCCATCACATCAACAATCTACGCATTGGATTAATGGATTCAACTAACGCTCTAGAAGGTTCGACAGTACGCTCTCCTCTGTTTTCCATGAGCCCACCTACTACGCTAACGAAGGAACCTGTGTGCCACATCTGAAGATCGTTCACGCTGAAGAGAAGCATGTGTGTTCGCTTCCCAGGAAAAGGATCATAACCATGGTAAAGAAGGAAGGTTTCTTGTGGGTTGGCCTCTAATCTGTTTTGTGCCTATATGATAGACTAAATTTAGAGAGCAGACTAAATTTAGAGAGTAGTCGACCACTAAAGGGTTGACTTTGCTCATCTCTATAAATTATTATATATAGAAGCCTCTGTGAGAGAGCTCAGTTAGTTAGAAGAGTTAAGTCATCCAAGAAGAATCAGTTCATGTTTTGATATGTTCTTAAGCATTGTATTTATGTTCCACCATTGGAATAAAGAGTTGTATGTTTTGTTGTTGAAGATTGCGTTTGAGTAGAAGTTAGCGAGGCATCACCCCTGATTGCTCAGAAGGCCCCTCATAAACCAAAGGTTTCTTTTCTTTTTTACTTTTTTCATTTTTTCTATTGAAACTATTTTAATTCACAGTCTGTTTTATTATTTTTGTAATGCAATTTTATTTCTGGATTAGATAATTAACTGCGTGCATAGTTTGTTTCTAGTTTTGCTTTCAGTCATTTTATTTTGAGTCTATTGCTTGGTTTATTTGCAAGTTACATAGAATAGATTGTTGTTTATCAAATCAAGTAGATTTAATTCTATCTATTCCATTTCTATTTTAATTATCAGTGTATGCAATGGTTTCTAAATGCTTATGCTTATGAATTTGTTTAAGTCTATTTTATTGTCAGATTTGCTTAATAAGTAGGTTTATTTATTGCCTATATGAATTAGAATTACATCTGCATGACTTCAGCTAAAGATTAGCTCATTTAGGTTAGTTTTTACCATTTTAACTGTGCATACTATCATCTGGACAGCCTATTCAGTCTATTATTCATCCACCCCTTTCAGACCCATAGTTCGGTCTATTATTCAGCCCTTAGTTATGTTTCCAGTGTTTTTTATGTATTTTGAGATTGTTTTTAGTTCGGTTTTGTTGATGTTTGAATTATGCTTTGACTGTAATATTTAGATGATAGTTTTGTTTAACATTAAAGTTCAAGTTTAATTGTTTTAGGTTATTTATCAAGTTTTTATTATTTTCCTTATTCCTTTTCGCTTTGAATATGTGTTAAGTTGTCTTGTGTTTTTGTTTCTTGAATATTATTGCTGATTTTGTTTAGTGTTGTATTGTTTTTTGTTTATTCTTTTTAGATTGATTTGTTTGCATGTGAGGTTTAGTGGTATATGTGTTCTCTTTAGTATGTTTTTAGGTTTTCTCTTTTATGTTGTGTTATTGTTGAAAGAACTTGTAGGATAGAACCTAAAGATATTTCTTTTATTAAGTTTTCTACTTTCTTCTTTTATCAAGTTTTCTTTATTAAGTTTTGTCCTTGCTTTTCTTATTTAGTTTTCTAGTTGCTTATAAGTTAAGTCTTCCTTGCACTCTAGTTTTCCATTTGAATAGTTAATTGTTGATTGTATTTCAGTTTAACGTTTATTATCCATTATTTAGTTTACTATTATGTCTTAGTTTAATTACTTTAATAAATTCATTTTTGGGAGTTTGACTCGGTTTTTCATTTTGAAATATCTTTCGATCTTTTGCTTGTTAAAATATTTACACGACACCCTCTGCCTTTGCATATATTTTGTGTCAACTCTAAGCTTACCAACCCTGGTTGATAATTAAAGAATATGTGGATTAATTTAGACACTATAATACACCCAACACATACATGGGACCTTGGACCACCACACAACTCCTACAAAGGAAAACTTTGGCATATGAGTGAGATGTGGTGTTTATTTCAAGGTTTATCACACCATGGGTGGTCTTCAGGAATCATAAAAAAACTTAGGGTTGAAATTCAAGATATTTATCCATAACACTTTTTTTAGAATTCATGGGCCATGTGTGGGCCCACATCAACCATGCAGGAAATTCGTAGGAAATCTCACCCTATGAGTGCATTATGGTGGTGATTTTTAGGTTTTCCACTTTAGAAGTTAGTTTTAGTGCCTAATACATGGTCTGGTGCTAAGACATAGGTTCTTTGGCCATAAATTTTTCCCTGAGACTCATGGGCCATGTGTGGGGCCTCAATCCACCATACTTTGGCATGTGAGAGTGATATGGTGCTCATTAATTGAAATATTTGGGATGGTAAGTGTGGTTCTGATTTCCCATTCAGTGTTCCAATGCTAATGGTACATTTTCTTTGTATGGTATGTGTGTTCGTTTGGGGTGCTGCACATGACCCATGAGACCTAGATGAAACTATATGAACTTAGGCCCTAGAATTTATTCTCAAACCATGACCTAGTTGTAAAAAAATTAATCATGGTGTTATACATCCCAAAATTGCCACCATATCCCACTCACAAGCTAGAAATTCCCTTTATAAGGCCTATGTGATGGACTCGAGCCCTGCGCAAAGTTATGGGACATTTATGGGTAATTACGGGTTAATTAGTGATAATTAAGGGATATTTTGTGGTCAATTATGGGTAATCAAGGTTCATTTTGGGGTAATTTTTGGGTAATGAGATGTGGTAATTAGGGGTTAATAGGGGGTCAATTATGGGATAATTTGGGGTCAATTATGGGTCAACTAGGGGAAATTAATGGTACCTATGGATTAATTATAGGTAAGTTGGGCACATTTAATCCTAAGGAATTACCTAAACTAGTGGTTGTCCATGATGTTGGGAATGTACTTAGGTTCATGGTGGCATGTGCCCATTTTAAATCCTTTTGTGTGAAGCACAATAGTCTACATTAAATGGTTTACTAGTGAATAAAAAATTTATATGGCCTCATGGATGGCCTATGTAGAACCCAAAAGATGCATGTTATATAATAAAACTATAGATCTTTGCCCTGTAACATTAATTAGGTCATGAGAACCATCATTGGTGTACTAAACCTTCAAATGTAATACCATGTCTCAATAACATGCCAAAGATTTCCTATGCATGGGATATGTCGTGGTATTTTCAAATGAGATATAACCACAGCCCCCAAAATTCCAAATTCTCATGACTTTTAAGGGAGGTTTTTAAAAATTGCCTTAAAAAGGACCTTTAGGGGGGTTATAGTCAACCCCCCAAAACAAATCATGAGAATTGGACTTTTGAGGGCCTATTTATCACAACCGCCCCCACAAGTCCAAATTTCCATAACTTTTGGGGGCTACTTTAAAACAATTGCCCCCAAAATCCCAATTATCATGCCATTTGGGGGAGGCTCTCAATCAACCACCCCCAAAAGTCAAATTATTATGGAATTTTGGGGGCGACTTTAAAATAATTTCCCCCAATATTTCATTAATAATTACTATTTTTTCTTATCAAGGGGCGGGTTTAAAAACTTCCTAAAAAATAACCTTTAGTGGGGGTATTTCCAACGCCCCCCACCTAAGTCCAACAGGAATTTTTTGGGGGGGGGGAGTTTCTTTACAAAACCCTGCCAAAAAGTCATGTTGGACTTTTGGGGGGGTTCTTTCGAACCCCCCC